>VTPC01004247.1:99217-172044 GCA_011009095.1 Ignelater luminosus
CTCACTTTAATTCGGCGGTCGTCTAGCACCATTTGGTGAACTTTGGCGATGTTTTCGTCGGTAGTTGCAGTTTTTGGACGTCCCGAACGTTCATCGTCTCCCAAGCTCTTACGGCCACGTTTAAATTCAGCAGCCCAAAATTTCACTGTGGTAAATGATGGTGCAGAGTCCCCATACACAGAATCCAACTCATCTTTTATTTGCGAAGGCGTATTGCCTTTCAAAAACAAATATTTAATGACAGCTCGATACTCGATTTTGTCCATTTTCACAAAAAAACTCACATCAACTCACTCAAACGACTGTTACATAAAAACTGCGCGTCCAAAATGGCTGAAACTTTGGTGAGTAACTGTCAACAGATGAACAACGAAATTCAGTAGCTTTTATTTACGAGTGCTGCCATCTTCACGTTGAGGTCGGAAACTTTTCAGACCACCCTCGTATGACACTTGGTTGTTTATTTAAACAGATTAATATGGGGCGTACATAGTAATACTGACTTATTCGATATTGGCAGTCCTATATAGCATTCTTAATTAGGAACTTAAATGTAGAAGAATTCTTTACGTGGGTATAATTCGCCTAGTTAGTATGTTGTTTTTTATAAGACTACTGCACAAGCTTTCTATTACTTGTTATTTAATAGCAGTGTGAGAATAATGCCCTTGGCATAACTCTTGACTTATTTGTACTAAGGTAATTCTGGCATCGTTTGTGCATGTAGGTAGTAAAACTTGAATCTTACGTATAGCATTCGTTTTTCAATAAAGATAGCAGATAATTTAAAAAAGTAAATTAATTTGGAGGCTGCAGTTAGGGCCAAGGAAATTGAGCCTCCCCATCTAACTATTTCGTCTCACTCCTTTAGGTTTTGCAATGTCTATTCAATCATAAATCTTTTGAATCTAAACTAAGCTTATCGTCTTCATCTGGTTACTGTTTTTTCAGGAGTCTTCCTGAACATTCTGGAACTAATTGAACTTTTATCTTCTTTTTTCTTATTGGTGTTGGGTCATTTTATTAATTATTTAATATTTATTGTGTTTTAATTTTGTTAACAACGAGATTCTAATGCAATATTGAATAATAATAAAATAATACATGGTAATTGAACAATAATGAAATTAATAAATTATATAATTTATACAAAAGAGCAAAGCCTGTCTGTATACCAACTGAACAAGCTTTCGTTGGTTTCTGTAAGGCTTAGTTTTACTTAAGCCTTTGGTGCAAATAATAATGTTATAGTACATTTTTCTAATGAAATGATTAGGCAATATAAGAAATCTAATTTTGTATTATGTTATGAAAAGTGAATTTCTTAACAGGTTAAAATTTAATTACCCATAACCACAGCAAAATCAGATTTTGTATATTTAATCAATTGCTTTATTAGAAAAAATAGGCTGCGACATTATTTATTTCAAGAGTTATACCAAATTAAGTGGATGTAACAGATTGTAACTCAACCTACCAGAATAACAAATACAAGTGCAACTTTGATAGATATTATATGTGTTAGTAACAATATTACTGTTACAGAATGTGAAAACTTGGATTTAATCAATGTAACAGATCATATGTTAACATACTGTGAATTAGATTATTTTACAAAGAAAGTCTTACCTAAAAGAATTACATATCGTTGCTACAGAAATTTTGTATTAAGTGCTTTTGAACATGATGCAGCTGCAATCAATTGGGATTACGTGGAAAGATTAGATAACATTGATTCCAAAGTCAATTATATTAACAATCAAATTTTAAAGTTATTTAGTATCCATGCACCTATAAAATCTTCCACGTTACGTAGTAGAAAACGTCCTTACATCACGGATGCTTTAAAAGTGATAATTAATGCAAAACACAAAGCGTATAAAAAGTATTCAAAAACCAAACTAGAAACTGATTTGAATAACTACAGGCATTTACGAAATTACTTATCTGTTGCTACAAAGAATGAAAAAATTGCTTTTATTAAAGATCAATTATATGTTAACCGTTGTAATCCAAAGATGTTATGGAGAAACTTTGCTTCTTGGAATGTTCACTTAAATCCTCAATCAGAAATAGCAGAGGAAATTAAGAACGTTAATTTAATTAACAATTACTTTACAAATATTGTTCAAAATGTGGTTGTTGATAATGATACAATGAATTATTTCCTTAACAATAGATTTAATAACAACCCTCCAACTGACTTATTTAGAGAAATAACAGCTGAAGAAGTAGCCAAAATTGTAAGTAAATTAACATCTAACGCTTGTGGAATTGACAATATAAATTTAAAAATGTTAAAACTAGTATTACCATTTTGCATATATACTCTAACACATATCATTAATTTCTCGCTTAAAACTGGTACCATCCCTGCAATCTGGAAGAAAGCTGTAATTAATCCATTACCAAAAGTGACTAAAGCAAGTGAATTAAAAGACCTTAGACCGATTAGTATATTACCCACGATGTCAAAAATTTTAACTGAATATATTTGCGAGAGTAAAATATTGCCACCTATTCAGTCTGGGTTTCGTAAACATCACAGCACTACCACCGCAATGCTTAAGATAACTACAGATATAGCGAGAAATATAGATAAATCAGAAATCACTTATCTTGTGCTTTTAGATTATAGCAAAACATTTGACGTTGTTAACAGAGACCTACTTTTAGCGAAATTACATTTTTATGGAATCTCCGATGAAAATTTGCAGTGGTTTAAAAATTATGTAACAAACCGGTTTCAAATGGTAAAAATTGATAATAAGATTTCTGAAGAAACTGAAATGAATTATGGTGTCCCTCAAGGAAGTGTTTTGGCACCTATCCTTTTCACAATATTTACGGCTGGTCTTTCAAATTCTTTGCAACATCACTGGGATATTCACCAATATGCAGATGATACTCAAATATATAAATCGTGTTTACCAGAAAAAAGTAATGACTTAATTACAGAACTCAATCTTAATCTGCAAAATATTCTAGAATGGTCGAAAAAGAACGGATTGCGTCTAAACTCTGAAAAAACCATCGTGATGCGTATTGGTACAAGAAAGTTAATTTATAAAGCTAAACAGAATGCTAGAAACCAAATTATGTTAAATAATTCTATTCTAAATGCTAGTGAAAGTTCTCGCAATCTTGGATTAACTATAGACCATAATCTAGATTTTGAAAGGTATGTTGTCAAACAGTGCAGCCAGTGTTACATGAAATTAAAGTCTTTGTGGAAATTTAAAGATATTTTACCGCCAAATGTAAAATGGAATTTAGTTGATGCCCTTATCTTACATCATCTTGATTACTGCAGTTCCGTCTATTTCAACTTTTTAACATCTCAAATGAAGAGTACCTTGCAAATTCTTCAAAATTGTTGTTTAAGGTTTGCATATCAAATTAATAAAAGAGAACATATTACGCCTCATTATAACAGTTTAAATATTTTAAAATTGGAAAATAGATTTACACTTTTGTATGGAACAGTCCTATTTAATGTTTTAAAATCAAAAGAACCATGTTATTTATATAAATTATTAGTTAAGCGATCAACAATACATAGTTGTGATTTACGTAACATGGATATGTATACAATACCTAAGCACAGAACTAACAAATTTAAATGTTGTTATGAATTTACAGCGCCTAAAATATACAGTTATACAAATTTATTTCAAGAGTGTACTTCAACAGCTCAGTTCAAAAGACGTTTTAAAAAATGTTTATTAGATTTCCAGAAATTGTGATATTTAATTATTTGTTTATTTTGCAAGGGAGAAAGTGAAAAACAGCCTTGCTGACCTTTTTTCCCATTGAACGTTAATATCTTTCTTTTTTTTTTAAATATATATTGTATTATTACGTTCAATAAACATTATTATTATTATTATTATTATTATTATTATTAGGTATGAATATTAAGCATTTCATCTTTGATAAATAATAAATTGATAATACGAAGTTAAGGAGTAAGTATAAAACTAATTATTTACAGAATTTTTTGCTTAAACAAAATTAAATGCTAGTAGGTAATTCTCATTTCTAAACTCTAATCTCAATTATAATTAATGACTTTACAAAATAGTATTTTACAAAAAAGATACGCATTAAGTTTAATGATCAATTGCAACTTCCTTGTTCATTATTGTGTCATAAGAAATTAATATTTTGTTAAGATTCTTTTACGCAGTCACATTTTTTGCAAAAGCTTTTTCTAATTTTAAAAACAAAAAGTGACCTCTATTGAGACTCTCGTTTTGCTCATAGCAACAAATCAACTGGTAACTGGTTTTATTTAATTGATAAAATGGTGGAAGATAATTAAAACTGGTGTAACTTCTCGTTGTGTCTATACACATAATCTGTATCATCTCAAGTTGGTCAACAATCTTTTAATCAGTTCAACCGATCAATAGATATCAAAGGAAGTGTAAACAAAAAGAATAATATAAGGTTCTTCTCTTCTATGAAAAACTAATAAGGTAAAATCCATACAAATACTTATTGAAATACTTGGAAATTGTACAGAATTTCTAAAGAATTGTATATTCATTAAAATCTTTTAATTGTGCTGCGTTGTCATTTTGATTCCTTTTATTCTTTCACATCTTAATAGCAGTCTTAACAGAATTTTGGTTAACTGTAAACAGAAGGCAATAACTTGAATAAGTTTATCATGACACAGGGCCATATAATGCTGCTTCAAGGGTTTAATGATACACAATCTACGCTTTGAATGTGTGTATAGCTTGGAGAACCGTATGCTAAACCGGTTTTAATCCCAGAATTCTGCTCTTGGGACAGCATTCACTCCACGTTTTATTAGAGTTTACGCATTTAAATTAAACGTTTTTATTTCACATCAGGAATTCATTACGT
Source organism: Ignelater luminosus (assembly GCA_011009095.1). NCBI lineage: Eukaryota > Metazoa > Arthropoda > Insecta > Coleoptera > Elateridae > Ignelater > Ignelater luminosus. The sequence continues at coordinate 104,096 of VTPC01004247.1, forward strand.
ATAAAGATGCTTATAAATCGATTGGTTATCAGACAAAACAAACTGATGCTGTTGTAGATAAACTTTTAAACGAAATCTCCATTTTGAATATACATATACCATTGTTAATTTGGTGGTCCTATTTCAGATTTTCATTAAAAAAAAGTAGAGATCTTCATGATTAAGATATTAACATATTTAAATAATCAACAGGAGTGCGCATGCTTATAGTGTTATTAAGAAAACTTCACACACAATTCTTAAATTTTATTATTATGCTTAAAACAAACTTAAATACAAAAATGGCCACTACATCTATTATGTGCAGACGTATAAAGATTTTAATAAAAGTTTCAGAAGAGCTACTATTTGCGTACGTATATGTAAGCACATTCTGCAGGTAAAGCTTCTTCGAAACAATCGTCGCTTACTGTATCCGTCTTCAAATTAAAAGTTTTTCACGCACAAACTTGAAATTGCACGAACTAGTTTCGTATTTTACGAGCTAGCACCTTAATTAAATTCATAATATAGCAAAAAGGCGTAAAAGAAGAAAAAGGAATGAACTGAGACTCTTTGTAAGCGGAAACATTATTTCCCCGGGGAAGTCGAGAAATTGACATGGAAAGTTGTTTAAAGCTCATGAATAATGTCAATGAAGAGAAAAATACGAGCTTCAATGACGTGAAGCTTGCAAACTTCTGTAATTCGAGTCAGTTATTCATGTGTCGTTCGACTTTTGATTCGGTCTAGTATATCTAATAAAATTAAGTTTCGCTATTTTTATCTTAACCCATGCACCTTATATAAATAAATTAGCCGAAGTAAGCAGAATTATCAAACAATAGCTAGCGTAGGAGCACTGCATTCAGTACGTACTTATCGAATATTCAATATCGAATTGAATTATAAATAAACAATTACAATGGCGTCTACGAATGAATAGTTTCGAAGTAAATTATATCCACGTTGAGTTTCAGTATAGTCGCACCTTATTCGGTACGCACATAACAGATAAAATATTGTAACTGCACCTATGTGCAAGCCTTGACTTTATGTTGTGTATTTTCCTAGCTTCACACTTGAAATGACATTTTCAAATGGTAAATTTAGTCATCAACCGCTATAAAGTTTAAAGAATGAGATCAGTTTGTTTAGCAATAAAAATGAAAGCAGTAGTAGCTTGTATGTAAATAAATTAAAGGGTGCTGATTTTCACGTATTTAGTTTTACGAGTGTTGTCACAAATAACGGGAATAAATCTTATTATAACATTTACAAAGAGGACAACAAAGAAAGGACAAATTTATGGGGCGGTCCTTGCTTAACTTATCTTCTTAATAAATCCAGTTTAGGTTTATAGGACTTGACACTTTATAATAATTGATGGAAGGAAGGGAACTACCCTAGCTAGCTTACCAAATTTTAAGACAGATTGATGATGGAATTTCAAAAATACTTTACAGTCCCCATGCCTTAAACGAATTTTTTCTCACCAGACTCAACCCTCCATTTCTACTGTTGTACTATCTCTATTCCAATATGGTCAAAAGAAAAACGCACATAAAATTATTAAAGTGATAATTATAATCAAGTACGGATGGTTGTGTTTTGATCATTCTTCCTTTTATAATTTAGCAGTTACTATCTGCACAGTATAATTGAACATTAACCGACATCCTCTGTTTATCAAATTTTACCAAGATACAAATAACAGTCCCTTGTTTAATTTATCTAAAACAGACGACCTCTTGTTTTTATGAAATATAATATGCTTGCCTCGTAAATTATCCATACTTATCTACAGCTAGGGGAGACATTTTTGATGCTATTTTGGGATGGTGATGACTTAAGTGACTACCTTCTTAGGTTAAGCAAAACTCATCCTGTATACTAATAATAATTGTAAAACTTATTAAATTTTCCACTTTAATAATTTTATTATTTTATACCATAACCATTAAGATAATCAAATGCAAATGAACTTGTGCTAAAATTTATTTTTAATTTCAAAAAAATTAATTTGTAATTTGTTTTATGTAGTAGGTACATTTAAAGTGCGTCATTATGATTCTTTAGATTCATGCTGGGTTTGCTAAATTCTGCCTTACCTACAATAAAAAGACTAACTGGCTCTATGTAAAGATATTTCTCTACATTAAACATTTCTCACAGACCATAACAATTTATTCGATTTAGAGTAGTTGTATGCATTTATTACTCTATTAAAATTCTACAGGAAATGTTTGCACGCTAACATGTTCTGAAGTTGATGCATAGCTTTTTTAATTTTCTTTTTTTATTTAATCTTATAGATCAGTTATAGGTAATAAAAATAACCGTCTGGTAATTTAGTCCTGATTGCTAAACTATAAAACATTTTCAATAAATATTTGATATTCTTTATACTCCATTTTTGTAAATACTGCCCACACGTAAGAGCTACTGCTTCTCTTTAAATAATATTTTATTGGATAATAAATCGTCTCTAAAAATCATAATGCTAATGTTATAAAATAAAAAACTAATTTGGCTAAGCAGCTTATTAAATGGTTTCTTTCTTTATTTTTCCTGTAGTACAATTTGCATAAATTACAAACTATTAATTAAGTATTTCTTCTATAATTGTTTATGGACATATAAGAAAATTTACAAGTACTTTTTGTATAATTTTTATACACAAGTTTCTGTTTACAAATCTGAAAAACATCTTTAACGATTTTTAAAAGTAGGTTGATTGCAATAAACCTTGTTCAGGTGCCAAGGATAAAAATTAACCTATCATCTTCTTACCGACAAGAAGGAGACTTTCTCAAGATGCAATCTCACAAAAAACCAAAAAGGAATATCAAAGAAAATAAGATTTAAAATACAAGATGGCCAAAGAAGAAGACCAAAAAGAACAGAATGTAGATCTGAGTACTATCTACTGATCAAAAAGTTAATATTCTATTTGATTTAAAACTACCAAAAAAAGACAACATTGAGAAACATAATCATGAACTTCACAATAAAGGATTTCTGACTTTTTGAAATATATCTTGAACAGACACTAAAAAAAACTTAGAATCTAGAAAAGTCGAAAATATGTATGAAAATGTCAATGCTTCAATCTGTGTGGATATCCAAGTTATCACTTCTAAAGACCAAGTGATTATAACCAAGCAAAAGATTTACCATTGAGACAATAACTATAGCAACATATACTGCAAACTAATTATTAGAAACAATCGTATCAATAGGGAAGAAAACAAGAAAATGGAAAAAATAAGAGAAAAATCCTCTACTTTAAAACAGAAATATATCACAGCAAAAACAAAGCTGTATGCTATGGTTTTGAAACATAGACTTCAGAAACAGGAAAGCAAATCTGTCAGTAGAAACCTAAGAGAGAATAAATACAAATATAAGCTGTAGAACGGATTGGATGAAATTGGCTAGCATGAGTTGGGCTACTAAGTAAAAGGATGAATAAGCAAGACAGTGAAGAAAAATTTTAGAGTAAATAACGCCAGGGAAATAAGAAAAATGAAAATCAAGACAAAGATAAAGAGATGACGCACGGAAACTTCTTTTTTAGTTAGGTTGACACCTTTCTTGGCACTTAACAAGATTTTTGACATTTTAGAGCTGACAACTTATGGAAACTAGAAAGCACATTTGCAAATTAGCATCATCCCAGCCTGTTCCAGAAACTAACAATCTCAGTAAAAACCTAACGTCTAAAATGGAGTGAGCCGATTATCTGCAAAGCAGAGGATCAATCACCACTGGTTCCAACATCCCGTACTAAACGGTCGCCTTACGTGCCTATCCCCAGTAATCATGAAAATAATATGAGAAGAAGAGTTATACAGAAAACTGCGCACAAGGCTTATAAAACTATAGAAACTTGAATTTCTAATGGGGGTTTTCGACTAATGGCGTTTCTATGCCACTAACCAGATTAATAAAGAAAGATTGAAAGTTTTGGCCCAATTATTAGGTGCTAAACCAAAGATTGTCGGGAATCGTTAAGGGAAAATTTAAAAAACAGTTTCAGGAGGCTGCAAATATCTAAGCAGAAAATCTGTCAATACTAAGTCTCATACCTAGTAATATGACCGGTGGTCCACAAATACAAAGACAATTTCAGTGAAAACCTAAATCCTGATGTGGAGTGAACCAAATCAAAATGGATACGCTGCAGAATAATCAGTCGTCATTGGTTTCAACACTGAAAGACCCCATACTATAAAGTTGCCTTGCACACATATTCCCAGTAACACATATGGACAGTGCAACCAAAAAAACTACCAGAACCAATGATGCAACTTAACGCAAAACCGCGAGGGCCCAAAACTATAGAAATTGACTTCGACTTATATTCGGCGTCCCGGATGAATTGCATTAATGGCATACCTATTTTAAACTCCTAACCAAAACAGTAAAGATCCAGCTGTAGATTTGGATCCAATTATTAGGTGTTAAGCCAAGAGTATCGAAAGCCATTACAACAGATTTGAAAAGACGGTTTTGGAAAGCTACAGATATCAAGCAAAAGTATTTAGCAGGAGGCAAAAACGAAACCACATAGTGGGTATATTTCCGGAAATGCCACTAGATAGTTTCTTTCACACCTTGGACGACGACGCCTCAGACGTAACAGTTACGAATAAGGACATGAAGATGAATAAAAAGCACCTGTCCAGCAAATCAAGCTAAAAGGAGACGATAACTTATGTTCACCAACTACATCTTATGCTGGGTAGAGCCGAAGTTTCAGAAAATATTGCACTGTCTGACTATACGAAATTCTTGCTTTGTTCACAACCTCATGAATTTTCATGGTTCCAGACTTTTCGTCTCTAGATAAAGTTAAACAAGATAGACAAAATTGAAGCTAAATAATCTCAGGCTTCTTCTTTACAAAACGTGAGACAGAATGACAATTCAAAAACAAATTAAACGTATCTACCGATTTCTACTTTACCAACTTCCAGATTTTGTGTATTTCCTCCATTGTTTCCAATTTTGTCCTATGACCTGAACAATATCCTAACCCTAAACACCATCAAGCGTAAATACGAATCTCAAGATAATTCAAATTACATAACTTGAATTATTGCAAGGTGCCTTTGGCTCCCTTGCAAGCGTTTTGTAGTTAAGTATAATATTGACCTGGCTCTCTCCCAAACAAGAATCTTTGGTGACGACTACCCGAAAATTATAGTCTCGGAGTTTGCTATACGTACTTTGAATTAACATACAGAGTTTTGAAGCAAGTGAATTCTGACAGAAGCTAGTACACGCAGTTGATGTAATGAATCAAACAATATTTTAAGCTTAATTTAGCGGTCTCTTATTATGGCGCCTTTCTACACTTCACAACTTGCTCCCTTGTTTGTGACGGCTCTACACGTTTTTGCTATTAATGCATGCAATACAAGGCATGTTGTTTTGGCGCGAAAATATTTGAAAGTATGCTATTCTTAGCAGGCCATCATTTTTGTTCAACCTATTAGAGACTTTCTATGGTACAAACGTTTTTCCAAAAACTTCCAAAGCTCAAACCTTTACCTCCCTGTATCTTCTTTTAAAACCTAGTGCGCACAACTACCTATATTGAGATTCACTACCTCTATCACAACGTTTCTTTAAATATTATTCACTTTATTACTTTACTCATCATGCTATGCTTGTGGTTTCCTATTAGCAAAGATTCTAATTTGTTCAAATGGTGTGAGCAGCCTCTTCATCTCTTTCCTGCTAGGTCTTAGTGCGTTGAGATTTAAACAACCTTCGAGATAGAACTGGGCGACAAAATGTGCCCAAGCATCTTCGAATTACAGCAATTTGTAGTACTTAGGATTTAGAAATAATTGCCAGTTTACATTTTTTTAATGTCGTACTGTGCGCACTAGAAACTTAATTTTTCTTAGTTACAAATGCCTATTTACAAAAAGGAATTTTACCAATCAAACCGAGCATTGACTGTGAGTACCCTTTTTGTTAAGTTTCGCTTGGTTACAACGTTTAAATGAAGGAGAGAACCCAACAAATGCACTTTTCTTCTTTCTGCAGTTTTGCTATGCTATGTGTGCTAATTGTTCTTGTCGAATGGCATTGCATGCCATGGTGAGATATGGTAGATTATCATTTGCAAATGTAAAATTCCAACTGCTGTTCTCTGCTTAAAGTTTCTACCTAGCCAGTCTGTTTTAGTTTTTTGCGTCCCAGATAGAAAGATCAAAACAACACCGAAAAACTAAGAGAGCAAATAAAAAAAATTTAAATTAAATAGAATTAAGAAAGAAAACATCTTAAGTAGTCAACATTGAACGTGGAAGATTTTTCTTTTCTGATAGTAAAAGCATCGGTCAGGTCAAAATGCACTATTGCTAAGTAAAGTCACTGAAACAGCATGAAGTAAAAAACAACCTGAAGCTAATGGAAAACAAATCTTACCTTGGAAAATTCCAGTGCGTTTAATAGCACAATTTTTGCATTAAAGATCTTTTCTTCCTTCTCAACTACCATGAAGCTTTGTCTTCTTCGTATTTACCCGCAATCTGTCATTAAAATCTTTTTGCAAGTTTAGTTTATGTCATTTTTAATTTGCTATTGTAATCGTTTGATCACAAGCATCTTTCCTATACTATGTTGTTCATGCTTTAGTCATAGGTAAATTTTAAAGACATTAACACCTACATAATAGAACTTACTCTTTTGTTTTAAGTACAGTACCAGAATTAAGTAGAACTTTTTAAAATGTTTTTCTTAATATTTCTGTTGACAAATACAGAACAAAATGCTGAGCCGAACAATAGTTCTGTGTATGCTACTATATAGTCCGTTCAGAATCGATTTAACCATTTGTTACCTCCAACGTTGTTTCTTAATTAAAGACGTTTTCTAATTAAAATTTTGGTGTTAATGAAATCGGAAGCACTGTAAATATAAAATATGCAAATGGCTAAGTTAAGTATGGGAACCATTTTATAGCTGCTGAAAGGAAGAAGAAAATTGAATTTCTGATAAATCCAATTTTGTCATTCTATTTTTTCCATTGGTTCCCATGACTGTAAATTTTTGCGAAGTAGTTGTAGATTAGAGAGTAAACATATTTAATATTCCTTGGTGCAACAAACTCTTTAACGTTAAAATGAATAATTTCCCTTTAAAACATATTTTTGGATATAATGGCACACATTTTTATTGGTAATAAATTTAACAACTTTTGGCAAAATTTTTATGTATAAGTTAAATGCAACGTATAATTTCAAATTACAACTTTTTATATCTGTCTAGAAGAAATATGGTTGTAATGTTACTAAACAGATTTAAATCAAATTTAACAAGTTGGATTCTAAATGTATGATTAATGTGGTATAGTTGCGCTTAAAATAAATCTTATTTAATGGTTATTTCTATTATGTCACATAAACATAAAAAAATAATAAACTGTGGCGCTAAGTAAATTTTATGCGAAGTATCAAATCTCAACATACTGAGTAAATATTGCAACAAATGACGAACTGCATACTTGAAGGAAGGTATATTAAATTTATGTCCAATGAAAAACCGATTCATTTCATGTTGACAACTTTAAACCCCATTAAATATACCATAAAGTTACTTTATTTTGCTTTAATGTTAGCGATGTTAGTTTTATCGTGTATCTCCAGTAGGCTGTTAGAGGTTGTAAACCACCAAACACTAACTTCGTCATAAAGACACCTCTAATGAGGCCGTGTGTGTGATTTGAGACAACTTTTGTTAATAGAAAGATATTCGAGAATAATCGCTAATTTAATAAAACACCGTTTCTCATTCAGTGATTGTTTTAAGTACAGGCAAAGATAGTGCCCGGTGGGTTAGACACAATATTTTCCTTGTTAAACCAAAAACAAGAATAGGTAGATATTTTGTATTAAGTTCTAATATTAACTAAATCAAGGTTAATTGCTCATCATTAAGGAAGTGATAACTAGAATATGTAATACTTGTTATGTCTATAAAAAGGCCTACAAACTCATAAAAATTTTGATTTGAAAATACTAACTCAACAACAAACAGAACAAAAAACTATAGTAGGTACATCTTTAAATAATATATTTATAGAAATAAAAAAGTAATAGCAGTTTTATTGCTGGAATGAGAACAATGTGTTTTATGTTATTTACAATTTTTTTTCATAGGGACTTCTGCAAGTTATAATACTTAATGAGAGACTTTTTATGTGGCATATAGTAGTGACTCGCATTTTATCGCAGTTTCCCAAAAATTAAAAATAAAATGAAAAGTTACAATTGTTTTAGGTAACAGATCATGAAATCAGATACAGTGGCGATGTTCTAGGATGATAATAAAAGTAAACACTGATTTTGCAAAGCACTGTAGAATGAATGCAAACAAACTAAGTAAGTAGTGTATTGTATATACAGGGTATCTACTATTAAACAGTGTTTTTGAGTGTCAGCTTCTGCCAGACATTAATATTTTCCATTATCTCAGAAGGTAATGCTGTACCAAACGGCAGAATACTACACTGATATAAAATAAAACCTTAAATAAATTAGCGCCAAGCCAAAACTGTAAAAGAAGAGTTATAGGTCGATTTTGTTAACTCTTTTAAAACCGAAAAGATGCTCTTTAGCACTGCATGTAGGGATGTTCCGTGGGTTGGAATACTTTACCGATGCTAAAACTGATTACAACATTATTAGGGATTTTCAAAGTCCAGTACGGTTCGTTTCCGATTTTGTGTAAAATTTGAGTACTTTAATTACTGTGAAGTTGATCATTCTTGCCAACGTGAAAGTATCCAACTGCATGAATGCATTGACTGTCATGTTTCGCTTTACTTTCCAAACGGTAATACAGTAACACTAAATAAGATTTTTCTTAATCAGGATTTGGATATGCACAAATGATATCACTTGATAAGTAAAAGTGCTGACGGCTGATGGGTAGGTCTACTAGGTTGGAATAATTGGAAAGCATTGATCATTATAATGATATTGATCTTATTCTCGTCTCTTCCATCGCTTTTGCATTTCGAAAATTGCCTCTAATCCCTGGTAGGTTTGATGCAAAACTCTCGAGCTGATTATTGTTTCTGATTTTTGTCAAGTACATGTATGTCTTGATAACCTTCGTAAGTATGTAAGCAGTTTTCAAAATTTCGTCGGTCGTTTAAAACTTTTTCCATTCTTTCAATTAGCCAACGAGTTTGTTTTTATTATTTTTTAAGGCGGTTTATACTATAGTCATTACTCTCTTAGATACAACTGCATTAGCATCTTCCCTGACTTCCATTTTATCAACTGCAAGTTGAATTTAGAAGAAAACCTCTATTGATTTGAGTCATTTAAAGATTTTCCCTTACATTATTGATATGTTATGCTGGTTGCTTGGAAGGTATTCCTGTAGATCTTAGAAGGTTAATGTAGTTTTAAATAATTCAGATTTTTTATAGAATAAACACCAACAACAACACCCTGTAACTATGTTTACTTTACTCCCAAGACAAGTATTAAAAAATTATTGAGTGCAATCTTAGATATTTCAATCGTTACCTTCTAACTACCTTATTCAATATATTTAATCCAGTAAACTAGAACTAGAACATACTGCTGATAGTCACAGTTAAACTGAAAGTAATGCAAATAGTTATTAAATATACAGGGTGTTTACTAAACTTGCGGCAAAAATTCAGAGAGTTATTACGCTTTGTTTCAAAGATACTAGGCAATTAATGTAAAGTAAGACTACAGTGTACTGCACTGGACCTACGGAGTACAACAAATGTCCAGAAATACGTAACTTATCATTTTCTCTCTTTGAAAGTTGTCAAAATTGATTGCGTCGCGTATTTTCGTTTGATACTTAAACTTTTGTTAATGAAGCTTTCTAATATGAATGGCTATACAAACGCGAGATGACAGATATGCATTTTATATATGAACTTGCCAATAGGAATTTGTTAGAGGCTAGGCAGTTTGACAGTGAAAGATTTTCCAATCGCCATGTTACTGATAGAAAAACTTTTCAAAGTATTCATCAACGTTTTCATAAAACAGACACAACAGTAAAACGGTACAATGGAAAGAAAATGTGCCGAACATGGTAGAGGAAGATACAGGTACTTCTACCACAAAATGTGGAAAATTATCCATACCACATTCACCACCATTTCACCACGTTCAGACATTTATTCCTGCTGATTTTCCTCAACGTATTGCATTTTGTCAATGGCTTCTGCAAATTTCTCCAGAAATCAATTAGGAACTTCAATAATAACTATGTGTGGGCTGATAAAACTCACTTGCGGTACTTGAAGATCGTTTTCAACATCAATCTTCATTACACATTTGGATTGAAATCGTAGGCGACTGTCTAATTGGACTGGTATTTCTACCAGGGAGACTTACCGGAGAGGTATATTGAAATTTTTTGGAAGAATCACTACCTGGGTTTTTAGAAAATGTACCATTCGCAACGGAAATGTAATGTGGGTACATTTTAGTGCTGGTGGTTTTTAAACGCAACATAATTACGAAGATCACTGGATTAATTGAAGTGAACCTCACTTATGGCCTGCTCGATCCCCAAAATTTTTATTTATGGGGCTATTTGAGAACATTACTTTTTGTAGATTAAAAATCTTTATATGTAATATGACTTACTAAAGTATTGTTTTTTTTGAAAAGCTTTTATCACCTTGTATCTTTGAAACAAAGCATTTTTCCGAAGATCGCCCAGGGACAAAAAATCTTAAAATAACCCTCTGGATTTTTGCCGCATGTTTAGTAAACAAATAACAAATTTGAGAATGAAAATAACAAAAAAGATTTAAGATTAACTTGTAAATTAAAATGCATGTAATTGCACCTATTATCTAACTAATAGACAGCGTTATTTTTTTTATTAAGTGTCTGTGATAAAAAAAGTGTTATAAATTTTTATTATTTACAAATTATATTTCGGCACCTGTAAACATCATTGTCTTCACACATTGTATCTTTCATTACATTACTCTTAATGCAGTTATTACTACTAAGGAAGCTATAAAATGCAAAATTGTAAAGAGTATTAAACGAATTGTGTAATTTTTTTCGTAAGAGCTTTTAGACAAGATTAGTTGAAACCTTTTATATTTAAGTTGGTTTTCTCTTATTTACTTTTATATATTATTCACAAGGTCGTTTATGCTAACCTAAATAGTTATCTCAGGCTTGTACAGTGTATTAGCTATTAAATTATTTGTTTTCGTGCGGAAGGTAAGCGCCGTTGAGATGTAATAGATTTCGTAGGTATTTTGACAGGAATTTCAAAATACTAGTTGTGCTAATCAGTCCTGTCAGAATCTTAGAATTTCTTATATAACTAAGAATTACTAGAGAATCATGTGGCAGTATTTGAAAATCATGATCTGCTAATTCCTAATGTTATTCTGTATTAAACAAATAACAAATAATATTAAGGAATTTCCGTTTTTAAAGGTCTAATCATCATTTACTGGTTTTGAAGATGAAATAATCTGGTGAGATAACCATGTAGGCAAATCTATTGGAAGAAGTTAAAAAGTATGTTACCAAAGTCATTATAATAGTAGGATGTTTGTATAAATCAATATTTAAAAGCAGAAACAAAAATCAAAATATCTGAAACGTTAAATAGCACTACCATGACATATACAGCAGAAAGTAGGACAGATACAATAAAAGCAAGCAAACTATTAGTTGAAAAACTAAGAACACAGTGAAATGTACAAGCAGTAGGAGATTAGAAATTGAAACGAACACATAATGAGGAGAAAGATCTTATAAAAGAAAAGAATTCCGGGACTTTAACTGGTAAGTGGTGACTTTAATTTACGAAATTAGATAGTACAGAGCAATAATATACTGAATACGTCTGGTAGCTGGCTCTGTAGGTCGTAGTCACACTCGCTATGTCGATGTCACCTCCACAGGAAACAATCCTACTTATTATATAAATGTGATAGAACATATTAAAAATGTCGCTTACATCGAGACAAAATATAGCACGATGGCGAGATCGATACATTGTTGCAGAAAAGAAAGCATCATTGACTCAGAGGAGCAATCATTAACTAGTTCTGATCCAAAACCTTTATAGTGTATCAAGATTCATTCTCGCGTATCAATGAAATCTATCCGGATTTCAAATGCCTTCTTTGTTTTATGAGATGAGCACTACATTATGATTCAGTACTATTTAAAAGAAATCACCACTCGCGCAATTACTTGAGAAGAACATGACTTACAATTTATTATAAAACAGGAGAAGAAGAGTATATCGATTCCGATTCACATTAAATGAAATACTGTTACGGCGAACTCTACCGCAAGTACTACATTCATAGAAAATTGGGGACAATTCGGCCGTTTTACTGATGATCAATGGTCTGGACTGAATCTTTCCGCGTAATGCTCTTCTTGATAAGTTAATAGAAATCTAAGTGTTCAAGGCAGATAGGAAAATTTCAAAAGTGGAAGAGAAATAAGTGTAAGGTACTATTTATGCGTGATTAGAGGTTTTAGAAAGTGGGTCATTTGAAAACAAGTAATGTGTTTTCAAGAATGTTCTCCAAGTCGAATATCAAAGCGAGCGCTTGATCCAGGAGGATTGCAACAAACATTTGAATTTTCTTACGTTTTTTCATGGAAAGGCTTTGAAGGATTCTAACAGTACTGAAGGTTTTGTCGGACTAATCGCTGTACAAAGCTTGTTAGATTTCGATGGGTATGTTTATAGAAAGGATCTCTAGTGGTTTGCATATCGCTCTTTAGAAATTCAAAAGATCCAATTGGAACATCTGCCAACACGCCACCTTATCCTTTATCTTAAGCCGTTTTTCGAGGTAAAGCTAAGTATGTAGATTTGATACTGCACTTATGAGAATAATTGCACCAAAGTGGCTTTTCAACGATAGACCACTTACACTGTGTTAAACAAATCAAAATAGAGAAACACAAAGAATACATTTTAATACACTTGGCATTCATAGACTTCAAGAAGGCGTTTGATAGCTTCTTACATGGATTCACGCTCTCCACTTAAAAAACAAAACATCGAACACAAGTATTATAAGAATAATCTAGAATACATACAATGAAGGAAGTGCCAGAATTCGTTTAGATAAATTGAGTCCCAGCTTTAAGATAAGGAAGGGAGTTAAACACAGGAGATCCACTCTCTCAAAATCTCTTTATGAGTATATTATTGCATATTTTTAGGCAAATGAAATGGTATAATCTAGGAATATCAACAGTATGGGTGAAACTATCTAATTTACGCTTTGTCGACGATGTAGTAGTCCTAGTAGAGTCTAGGAAGAATTTGACTACATAGCCAAAAAGTTAGAAGAAGAAAACAACAAAGCGAAACTAATAATCAACTAACTATGAAAAAGCGTATACGCTTTATCTACCAAACTAATAGACAGTATAACACTGGAACCTAACAGTATAAAATATGTAAACGAAGTGACTTAACTATATGTGGACAAATTATTATGGACGACCTAGTTTTCTATTCATTCAATTCATTTGCAGAATAGCACCCATGAAGTTTGTGAAATCTGTGAGGGTATTGTTTTAGTAAAGTGTTTGTGATTTACCATTACCAAGACACAGGATGTCCAAGTAACATTTACCGTTTTTCGTTCTTGTATCAAAGTCACTTAAGAAAAAACTTGCTACAAATACAGAAGCCCATGTTCGTTTATAACAGTTTTAAATTTGAAATACAGCTCATGTTGAGAACATCAACTTTTGTAATAATAATTATTTTGTTAAGTTTCTTTATATAAGTTATTTGATTCTTATTCTTGTGACTTGATTGAAATTTTTTTTAAATAAATAAATAATAAAGAAGCTAATGTTTTCAATATGAACTGCATCTCTAATTTAGGATTTACGCGAGTCAACGACAATACGATATCCTTGCCAATGGCAAAACTGAGAGGGGGATAAACACACTCCTTTACACAATGGATGCTAGAGGGCTGGTAGTCAAATAATTTTCGTCAATTTTGAAATTTATTTTAACCTAGTTAAAACTCAACACATAACGCGTTAATCTGAGTATAAATAATTTTGACAATGACTAACCTATTTGTTTGTCTATGCACATACCATCTATCATTTAAAAAGTGCATTTGTCCCCTCTCTCTACTATGCCACTGGCAAGGGTATTAGTTGTAAAAACTTATAAAGTAGTAGACACTTTGTAGCAACACCTTATAAAGAAAATTTTTTCTCAATTGCTTATGTTGCTTTTGAGACACTTACAAATAACGAAAGCCGGTAAATTTTACTTGAACACCCTGTATCTCGGTAATGGTAAATCACAAAATAAAACTTTATGCAGGAAACAAAACCTGCTATAAAACACTTTACCTAAAAGATACTCTCACAATTTTCTAAAACTGTATACGTGCCATTCTACAAATGAATTAGATAGAAAAAAGTTGTTCATAATACAAATTTGTCTATCTAAATCTCTCATCGTTAAATAAAAGATATCAATAAAACTTAAAAACAAAGCCTTTAACATTTGTATGGTACCAACTATTACCTACGTTCCATAAACTTAGGCATTAAATAAGAAACTATTAAAGAAAATAAGAATTGACCAGATCAAAATAAAACGTTGAATGTGGAATATATGTTTAAGTAATAAAATTACAATTCTGAAATAAAAAGACGAACTGAAGTGTAAGACAATGTTGAAAGAAGCAGATAACTGAAATAGAACTGGACTGAATACATTGCAAGGTTACAAGACAGCAGATGAACAAAAGTTGTAGCAAACTGGAAGCTAGAAAAAGGAGTAGAAAAACAAAAAGGGTCAACAGCATTTTGGGAAGATGAATTGTTGGCAGATGGTGGTCCAGAGTGGAGAAGACTGACCAGAGAGAAGAAAAAGTGGAAGAATATGGAAGAGGCCTTTTCTCAAAACTGGGATTTATAGGCTTTATAATAAGAATATTAATATATTCTAAGCAGATTGAACGGCAGTCAGAGAAAAGGAAGATGAAAAAAGTTGAATTGTTAAACTAACATATCGAAACCGTCCAGTGTGTTCACTACTTGTTTCCAATTGAAAGATTTTCGTTTTGACATTCTAGTGTTTAAAAGAGATCACCTGGATCCTGTTTTGGGTTGAGTTTGATGCTGCATTGGAGAAGGTAAGCCTTTGATCACGTTAGCTGTCGCAACAGAATCCCGAACTTGGCACCGCCGTGATAAAAGCTAAGCGTGCTCTTGTACTAGAGTTATCTACTGATCTAAAAGGACGAAGGTCATTTACTGGCAGTCTTCATGTGTGCAGAGATTACCATTTTGATGATTTTTTTAGTTTCCTTCTAGCTAAAAAAATAAAACGTAGTAGAGCATAGACAACACCATCTTAAAAGGGCTTTACCTGCTCAGATATCGCTGTTTCTTCTGTGTTTTCACAGGCGAACGGGAGTGTTCGTCTTAGCATGTCATGAACTACAGAACGAAAAATCAATCTGTAGTACGGTTTGTACGCTCAGCGCATGGCGACTCTTGGATTTACGCAGACGAAACAGCGCATATTTTAACATGTAATATCCTGCCTCGTGGTCACAGTTTTTAGATATACGCTTATTGAGGTCAGAACGTGTGAAAGCATAAGTAAAGCATGCAGATCGTGAGAACAAACTTGGTCTGCAGTGATAAGCCTGAACTGAATCTAAAAATGCATAAAGCTCGTTTTTCAAATCTTTTGTTTTCTCTCCACTTCGATCATTAACCTAGCAAGATCTAAAGCAGCATTCATTCCTGGTTATCTTACTCCGAAATCAATGTAATTTAGCATTTCAGCAGCCTGCATAATTACGGCCTGAGCAGGCAAACCAGACATGCCTTCTATGCATCCAAATGGGGCTTTAGAGATTAGCGATTGAAGGATTAAATTTTCAAAACGGGAGAAATTCATAATATACCTCCAGTTAATGCAATCTTTGAAAGTGCAGGTATCGATGTTTTCATGAGAGTACGTCAACTGGCCTAGATAATTGAGAAACACTAAGTTAGATAAAGGTCTACAATTCTGACATAGATAGCTGAAAATAGCTTTTGCGCAGCTGGTCTTGTAAATCTGATTTGGTTTTTACTATCACTTTAAAAAATATGCCGATAGATTTGTGCATTTAAAACTGTTCTCATCAAACATGTTAGAGCTGCTTTTGTATTATCATACAGTTAATTCAGAATTTATATAGAGATAGAAGATAAATAAGATTAAAATTTAGCGCAGTGCTTCAATTTATGAATTAGCGTAAACCTTTACGATTACTAAAACAAAATTATTTACCCACGGCCAAGTCCACCAACTAGTTAGTTCATGTATACCTTCTAAGTTCTAAACAAATGGAAATTAAGGTCTTTCATATTTTAAGATGGCAGAAAGACAACTTGAAAAGACTCTCAGTCGTTAATACTTCCTAATCTGTTTGTTTCTCATCTAATTTCCAAATAGTACATTTTTTCTACGCCCGGATCAATAGTGAAGCGAGATGCAACCATAAATTTAAAAAAACTAAAATTAAAACTAAAAATTAAAAATTAGTAGGCATCTGATTCATTCATAATAAAGTAACTATGTAAGCATTAATCAGATGTTCATTATCAACAAAAACAAATTTGTTGGTGTAATTTCTTTTTGGATGTTTAAAGAAGAAATAAATATTCCAGAAATTGAGAACGCTGTAATTCTTAATTTATGTGGAAAACGTGACAGAAAATGTTCTCGTGTATTTTAACAAAAAATCAATGAAACTAGAATCTTCGACCTTTTCGACGTTTTCAGTGTATTTATATATTGATATAAGTAGATTTACAAACTTATGTAGTTGCATTCTACGTAAATCCAACAATATTATAAACCAAATAAATCTAAAATTTTCAAGGAACGTTGTAACATTTTTAAAGAGATGTTGCAGACGACAAATTTTTGATGACCACGGTAGTACATTAATCTTGGTCTACAAGAATTGGCTCAAATGAAGATTACCAACATAAATGACATTGGATTCTTCTTGATCATTAGAATACCGAACCCAAAACCTAACCCATTGTAGATAATCCACAAATGCATATTCTTGGCATTTATACAAGATGTGCTGCTTTAGGAAAAGAAGAAATCATGTCATGATTTTTTCTTTGTGGCAAATGCTCAGTGCAACCGATAGGGATACTTTTGGTAAAATGCCCTACCAAATAGCCACTTTTAAAAATTAGCAGATTCACCAGATTACACTGGGCGTTGCTTCCGAAGGTCATTTGCTTCATTATTTGCCAATTCAGGAAAGTATATAAATGTGCTAAAATGTCACGGACGGTGGAAAAGTTCGACAGTAGCAGAAGGCTACGTCGAGAATTCCATCGAGAATAAGGACACAATTTCCAGACAAATAATCACAGGCATCATTTGTATTTACCCCATCTACCAGTACAACCACTGAAAATAAAGAGCCAACATATTCGAACGTGATGTCTACCATTGGAGTGACCACTTCATCATTTAGTATAACACAATCTTGGCCTGAATTCAATATAAATGTTAATATTCGGTTGAATTTGAACAAATAAAATAATTTTTTAGTAAGATGATTTTGCTATTGAATTCTGTTTAAAATGAATACCAATTATTTTATTTATTGACAGGAGTGTCTAAAACACTCTTCGGCGGTATCACTTTCGGACACTAAAAAAAGGCAAGATTCTTTTCAAGTAAGTATTGCAAAGACAATGTTTGCTAAAATTATTTTACAGAAAATCATTGTTGTTTTACTGCTAATTTCTATTGTCGTAAACTTGTAGAGTTTAAGTGTCCCGACTTTGTATTTAATAAGGTGTTATTATAAACGATACAGAAAAATACTACACAGCGGAAAACTTTTTCTAATCGCTTAACGAACTTGTAAAGTACATAGGCAACAAGTTTTTTAATTTACCTGCGCATTTGATGAAATCATTCCTTTGCAATTTAACAGAACGTGTCATTTAAAGACAATCTAGGCAGCCGTTAGATAGGTAACTAAACTACGATATTGCCCAATGCTTAATGGACTTCCATAAAGAAATATCCAATCTACTGAAGCAAATCTCGTAAAACTCATGTTATCATTCAATCTCTCCAAGTTTATATATCTATATGCTATTTTAAACATAGAAGTAATTTAATAGATTCCATTTATTTATGTCGTGGTGTTAGAAAATATCATTTAAAATGAAATAATAAAAATAAAATTTAATTTTCCAAGTTGTAAATTGTATAATTCGAAACGTCGCTCAATTATAGGTAGTACATTCTTTGTTGTTCGAGTAAAGTATTTCCAATTAATTAATCTAAATGTGATCGAATATGAAATTTATACAAGTATAAATATTAAAGTGTCTGTTCCAAAATGAGTTCTTTTTAATATCGTAGGTAATTGTAATTATTAAAGTAATAAAAAACCGTAATTTGGTCTAGTATTATTTGTATAAGCACCTAATTAAATGCTTATTTTCCTCCATCGGTTGCTCATAAATACAATTATATTTAATTATTTCAAATAATTACTCGCTAAATCATACACAATCCCTCAGTCTGAATTAATATAAATATTGTTCAGTTCATTTCATCAATGAAGTAAATGCAAGTATCATATTTATAGGCACGTGGATGGAATAAACACAATTAAACGATATAATAAAGGTTTATTTATTGAAACGTTAATTAAGTCTATTATTATACCTTAATTGCAATAAAATTAAACCGATTAGAACTATACTGTGTTTATGATTGAATATAAATTATGTTTGTTTGAAACATTTATAATCATTTAATGATTATACTGCCCTTCATAATTATTTAACTCCATTTCTATTTGCAGATTTTTGTAATTGAATGCGAAGAAGTAATCAGCGCTTTATTTGATCCAATACACATACCTCTTCCATACTTACTTTGTGTTCGGATTTTCCTTCTCGTATAAACACGTTCTAAAACAGCAACATGTATCAGAATTATAAATAGTGCCGGGTACTATAAAATGTAGTTAAGATTTTAAAGAACAAATGCTGGCATCAAACCGTAAGCTAACATAGCAAGGATCAAACGCTACTTTAGCACAGAGTACAGCGGCCCCCTTTCACGTTCCAGACATAACTCGAATACTTTTGTGTTCGCCGTGAATTTTCCTTCACATCACCTGTTTTACCCTCTTGTTATCTTTAGTGAGGAAGTTACGATAGTTAAAATACCGTTCTTCTAACAAAGAGGCTGTGTGGAAAGCTTTGAATTAGAAATAAACCATCTAGTTGCTTGCCAACGCTGAAGTAGAAAAACTGTAACGCGTATAGATGGACGACTACGTCGTAAAAGCTAGTTCAGGAGGAAAAGAAAAAGAAAAACGTCATGTTATAGTTTAGAAATATAACGGTACATATCTTTCCAGGATTTGTTCGGAATATCTACGGAGATGATGTTTTAAAAAGGAAATCGTTAAAATATTTAAGATCATTTGAAGAGGCAAAAATACTATTAAAGTAACTTTACCGATTGTTTCTTCGAAGCCATTTTTGATTAGATATACTACATTTTGTAAAACTAGACGCATCTATGCAATTATTTATGTTTCACTAAATCTCACCATAAAAATTCAAAATGTTAATGCAATGCTGTTAATACCAAAAACTAATAGCAAAATTCATTTTTGACTGTTTTAGAGATAAATTATAAATTAAGTTGACTAAATTGGTTTGAAATAAACAGTTTATTAACGCTAAATAGAAGTGGATGCTTAAAGATCAATAGGAAAACAAAACGTTATTACGTAATAATACAAAAAACAGTACATTCTACATTTGTGCCATATGTCACTCTCTAGAGCAAAATGTTATTCCTACCCTTTTCTCATGTGTTTTATACGTCTATTGTATATTTTGGGTACTGAATTTCAGATTGCTTTCTAGAATTACATAATATTTAGAAAAATGAAAAAAAAACAGATGAAAATGAAATTTTAAAACACACTCGCTAAAACTGAAGACAAAGGCAAGAGCAAACTTTTATATGCAGTTATCACTATTTCAAAGATTTGATGGACAACTGCAGAGATTTTCATAGTGTGCAAATAAATAGTCAGAAGACTGAAATACGAAATCCAACTATTTTTCTAATGCTAAGCTAATTGTTTACTATACGAATAGTAAAATGACAAGCTTTCAGTTACAGATAAATGGAGCGAAAACAAATCGAAATTAATGAACACAATGATGTCGATTGCGCCTTGTTTCTTGAGTAAAACTCATTTAAAATAATTAAACAGTGATAGGTAAGTCATTAACAGAGTAATCGATCAAGTCATCACATTGATTAAATATTAATGCCTAACACCAACTTGAAGGTATTGTCTTTGTTTATTCAAATAATTAATACACGCAGTTATGATCATTCTTGACTTCCAAACTTTGCTTCAACGACTTCGCTGATCAAACCCACAACCGCTTGAACTCTAGAAAAGAATTTCGTTTAGTTCAGTCAAATGTTGGGCATAAACATGTGCAAGTCTAAGTATGTGGGTGAGGTTCGGATATCGTAGGTGCTATTCAATTGTGCCACCTTTCCCAATCCAATGATCAGGAAATTTCTATACTACTGTATCAAAACGTGAAGGTGTCTCATCCTTCTTGTATCAAATATTTTATCTTCTTTACATTGAAATATTCTCAAGTACGTAGTTTTGTTCTGGTAATTGATAATCCAAAAACTTCGAGTTAACAAAATTGGACTAAACATGTTGCCTAATAAGTTTTTTTTCAAGATTCTCATAAATCTATACATTGGTCTTTATCAGACTTCCCGTTTACTAAGGGAATAAAAGTAAAAGTGCCATCTCCCTGACATATGCTGTTCAAACAGTGTTTGAAGATTTTCGTAAGTGTTGGCCACTAGCATATTGTTCCTGCTGTACTGATGCATCTCGCCGCGCAAGAAGTACTGCGTCAGTTTTATCTTCTCCAAAAAAATATACAGTGTGGTAAGGCTGTGTAATTTGTCAAGTTATAGGTATTATTTAAATATTTTAATTAACTAATTTTTTTAATACTAAGGTATCACATCTAACAGTTACTGTACATCAGTCTAACTTCCAAGAAAAGAATTATTATGATATAATATTGCTATGTCACCAACTCCCCCATATCGGAAATGGTGAGATGGTGAACAGTGCAACATTTTTACACGTTGATTTTGCCTTATTGTCAAAAGATTATTTAAGTTTATTCATTAGAATGTATAGTTTACGTAATACAAAATGGTTTGTAGTATTTTTTTTATTGAATAGTTTCATTTGGACATTTATGCGATTAAAGAATTTATTCATCATCTTTCTCTGGTTTATCCTACATGAATGTTATATGCTGATTCCCTCAGTAAGTCAAAGATGCTTTAATTAGAGTCCTCTAATGTTGTATTGTCAATATCAAAACCTAAATGCATTATTAGTAAAAGACAACTACAATGTAAATGGCGAAAGATTGTTTCTTCCAGCGCAGCGTGGTGTTTTTTACAAAAGGCACCATTATAATATTGTTTGTGATATAGGGTACTTTTTAAAATAAACGTGGTCGGAAGAAAGGTTTATGTTGATATTGGGAAGACAGGGAGGTAATGTTAAGAACATCAGTGACCAATTTTAGCAACTCCATTTGCTGTTCGTTCTTCATATCTAAGGAAAGAATATCACTTTTACAGGGTATTCAGCAATCAGCAGTAGTTTGGAAACAACAATTTTTTTGAGATTACATGAAGCTTAGAAATTTTTTAGGAATCAAGGTTTTCCAAAACGTTTCATCTGTGCAAGATAAAGAAACTCACATTTCCGTCTAAATACGGATTAAGAAATATTTTACTTTTGAGAACTATGATGCACAGCTATCGTATCAAATAATCGAATAATCAAAAAGTAGACTACTTAAGTTACCAAAAAACGTTTACTAATAACATCTAATACGAAACTAAAGGGTCAACACGTCAAAATCGGGACATGAAATTATTTGATACGATTTTAAATTTAACAGCTAGGAAGTTGTAGAATTGGGAATAATTACCCAGTGGGCAGACAAATAAAAGCTGGCGATTAAATTTTCCTTAATGTAGTAATTGTCAAAATGCCAACAGCAGAATTGGAATTATGCAAATTGATTTTGCACACCTTCAATGAGAATTCGGGCCTTAGTGTACGTGAACTTACTCAAAGAGTAAAACTCCCAAGATTTTCAGTTGGTAAAGTTTAAAAAACTTCAAAAAAGGTCTTACCATCGAGAGGAAGACAAGTAGTGGTGGTAAGCAGAGAACTTTTAAGCCTGATAAAGAACAAAAAGCTCGACAGTTTGCTTACAATTTCCACGCGAGATGTAGCAAAGAAAGTGAAAATGTCACAGTCTTACGTCCAAAAGATAAAAAAGCGAGTTAGACTCTAAAGTTACAGAGCAAAATCTGCTCCAGATCGGGATGCAAGACAAAATTTAGTCACGAAAAAAGTTGTACATCAATTTATTGACCAAATACCCTTGCATTATAATAAACGGTGAAACATACAGCTTCGCCAACTTTAACTACCTAGCAGGACAAGACTCTCATACTTCAGTTAATCGCCAAAATGTTCCGGAGCATTGTAACACAGAGGAGAAGGCTAAATTGCCAAAAACAATTGTCGTTTGGCAAGCCATTTGTTCTTCCGGCTTGAAGAGCAGACCGTTCGTACCTACAGTAACGATAAATTTACAAATTTACATAAAAGATTGCTTAAAACACGTCTTTTGCTAGTTTCAAGTCAACATAATATCAAATCACTCTTCTGGTTAGACCTTGCAACCTGCCACTATTCTAATGATGTTAAAAAGTGTTACCAGGAGAATAACGTTCATTGCGTTCCGAAAGAGTACAATCCACCAAGCGCCCCAAAACTTCGGCCTATCGAACACTACTGGTCAATCTTCAAAGAAATTTTGAAGAAAACAGTTGAAATTGCTCAGGCACAAGAAGATTTTCGACGTAAATGGATGGTAGCTTCAAATAAGATATCAAAGAAACTTGTACAAAAACTTATGAGCCGCATAAAAAATAAAGTACGTTCAGCAGGCTCCAATGCAAATGCAAAGTAATGTAAAAGAATTTTTAATTGTAAAACTAGTGTTTGATTTTCAAATAAATGAGGTTAGCTTTTTATATCTTATTTGGTTTTAATTACGAGAGGTTTTTAGTGTCCCAATTTTGGCGTGTTCACTTTTTATTTATGGTCAGTGAGACAAACATGTAAAATGGCATTAATATATTGACTTCCATAAAAATTGCAACACATGGAAATTGTTGACCAATTTTAATGAAATTTTCATTTGATGAAACAAAGTAATGATTAAAATTTGAATAAAATCTATCTATCCGTTGTTTTTTTTTTGTTTGTTTGTTTGCACTTGGTAACAATAAATTTTAAGAAATAAAACAATCGGTGTGTAATAACTGCCAATTTTGCGAAATGTTTGTTTACTATTGCCTTCTGAACATTTACAGGAATGCCAAGAGTTTGGCAAAGTGAAAATTATCGGAAATTAAATTATTTTGGGCATGGCCGTATTATTGGCATGAGAGAGGCAATCTAAACCGTGATGTTGCAACGGTGTTGGGATGTTGGTCCAGATGTTCCGAAGAAGGAATTCAACAACGTCGTCCTCGATTTGGCCGTCCCCGGAGGGCTACAGGTCGTGAAGAACGTCGTTTAAGACTTGGACACAAGAGACAGATTTTCCACAACTCTGTCAATTGCAAATGACTGGATGGGAGGTGTA
Organism: Ignelater luminosus; assembly: GCA_011009095.1. NCBI lineage: Eukaryota > Metazoa > Arthropoda > Insecta > Coleoptera > Elateridae > Ignelater > Ignelater luminosus. The sequence goes on from VTPC01004247.1 coordinate 127,954, forward strand.
GGACGCAAAATGTCAATGTCATCTGTGTATCGCCGGATAAAATTTTATTGGCTGCGTTCGTATTGTCCAGTTTTGTTTCTATCAACGAAAGAGCGCATTGGATATAAGAATGGCATCACATTGTGTTCAGTGACGAGTCTCTTGTGGGCGCACGACGGTCGTAGGAGGGTCAGGCAAATGCGTGGAAAACGCAAAGATTCAACATTTCTTGTGGAACGCAGCACAGACCTCACACCAGGAGTGATGATATGGGGTGCAACATGTTATGGTAACAGATCAGCGTTGATCTTCCTTGAGCCTGTTGCACTTCCATATCTTCGGGGGCTGGAAATTCTCATTTTCCAACAAGATAATGTGCGCCTTCAAGGACTACAACACGTTTTTTGGAAGAAGCTAACGTTGTCGTCCTCCCATGGTCTGCTCGGTCGCCTGATTTATCACCCATTAAGCATAAATGAGGTGTGATCGGTAGGTGACTGAATAATTTACCACACCCTCCAGACAACTTGCACCATCTTCGGCTGCGGATTCAGGAAGCTTGGAATGATGTACCACAGGCTCATATTGATCAATTGATTTACAGCATGCCACGCTGTCTAACGAGTGCATAGCAAATCGTGGCGGAGCAACTCATTATTGAAAAAACTTTTTTTATGTATGTTCTTTTGTTTTCAAATTTTAATCGTTTGTTTGTAGTGATGAGTTACATCGTTTGTAGAAATTTCGATAAAATCGCTCAGCTAATTCTAGGTGCTGCGATTTTTATGGAAGTCAGTTTATATATAAACAATCTTGGCATAATTTAAATCTATTTCAAATGAAAGTGAGAAAGAGAGACAGACAAACTGTACATTAAACTGTGTGGAGAAAAGATTATTTTCAGTCAACAAGGAGAAATCAGAGTGTTTTCATATGCTTGTAATTTATTCAACTTCGCATAAGTCACTCTTCTCAATCTCACAGTTTTTAATGACAAATAGTTTCAGCCTTTCAACACACATAAAGTGAGCTAGATGGAGAGAAATGTCATAGCTACTATGCAAAAAGGGAAAATGGCAAAATGGTGTTTAAATCTACCAAAGTTTTGGCACGTAATCCGCAGAATCTGAGTAAACTGAAGCAATGTGGTATATCCGGTTGACGTCATCGAACATCAATCTTCATATAAAAATGTTTCTTTCATAGTACCCGAAAACAAACCAAGGCAGCGGTGAGGGAGACGTTGGGAAGAAATAAATAAAGAGATAGCTTCGAACATTCAAATTCAGGAATCAGAATTCTACTGTCAATGTTCTGAAGTTAAAATTTCAAGATTTTCTGAATTTTGTATTTCTATATGATTTTAGAGTTTTTCTGTAGATATTTTTTTAATTTTTTACTGGTCACAGCGTGAAAAGTCTTATTAGGCACAGGCAAAATGACTGTCGCCGAACAGCTACATATAAGAGAATACTTTGCTTTTTGAATCCTTTGAGAAGGTTACACCTCATTCAGTTCTGCCATAAAATTCCAAACAAACGTGAATCTTAGAAAGAGTTTTTCTGTTGTCAGGCTTAGATGCCTCGTGTGGATAATAGAAGTTTTGCTGTTGTTGAGTTTAAGCCATGTCGATGTCAATATCGATGTTGATACATACAACCTGGGTGTCGATGTCGTGCTAACAGTTGCTAAAGTTTTAACAAGATGATTTAAAGAAATTAGAATAAAATTGATTTTATACAACAGATCTTATAGTTGCCAAAAGAATTCTTTGCGTGTCATAGGTTTGATATCCTTGTATGTTTATGTGGCAACAAAAGGTAAACGGTATTGCAAAAAGAGTTGGATTTTAAAAAACTCCAGCTTTTGAAACATAATACTTTCTGCATCATGTTGTAAGATAAGGAACTATGCAATGTTTATTATAAACTGAGGTGGAACTATTTTGTTTAGAGAGGTCCGGAAAGGGTCATCGTTTCAGATCCATTTTCTTATATTATATTAAATTCCTTACTGGTGATGGCATCCGTGTAAGGTTGCGGGACATGATCTTTGATCGTCTTCAACAAAAAAAGGTATGGATTTTCTACGAGCGTGGTCTGAAAAGTTTCCGACCTAACAAAGATACAAGACATTTTTTCTGAAATTTTTTTTTTATTTTTCAACATAGTCTCATTGTAACTCTACACACTTCTCCCAGCGATGCTCCCATCTCTGTAACCCGTCCAAATAGTACTCGGCATTTTTCTCTGCAAAATAATTGTTCACGAAGGTGATTGCCTCATTTGACGAAAATCTTTGTCCTCCGAGCGCAATTTCTAGATGAGGGAACAAAAGGAAGTCGCTTGGGGCTAGATCTGGTGAGTAAGGCGGATGATCAAGCAGTTCAAACCGTAATTCGTGGATTTTCGCCATGGCAACCGCTGAGGTGTGAGACCTCTTGGTGAAACAGGATTTTCTTTTTCTGCAAATGTGGCCGTTTTTTCGCAAGTTCTGCCTTCAGCTTGTCAAGTAATGATGCATAGTATGCTCCTGTAATGGTTTTTCCTTTTTGAAGATAATCGATTAAAATAACTCCATGACTATCCCAAAAAACAGTCGCCATCACTTTCCCAGCCGAAAAAACAGTTTTTGCTTTTTTTGGAGCCGGTTCCCCCTTTGCAGTCCACAGTTTGGACTGTATTTTTGTTTCGGCGTATAATGGTGTATCCAAGTTTCATCTACAGTAATAAATGGGCGCCAAAACTCGGATTTATTTCGCCTAAACTGCGCCAAAAGAGCGTTGGAAATATTCATTAGAACACGTTTTTGGTCTAACGTGAGCAAACGCGGCACCCAACGCGCGGACAGCTTTCTCATGCCTAAATGTTGATTTAATATGTGACAAACACGTTTTTTTTGACATGTTCATAACCTCTGCTATCTCTCTCACTTTAATTCGGCGGTCGTCTAGCACCATTTGGTGAACTTTGGCGATGTTTTCGTCGGTAGTTGCAGTTTTTGGACGTCCCGAACGTTCATCGTCTCCCAAGCCCTTACGGCCACGTTTAAATTCAGCAGCCCAAAATTTCACTGTGGTAAATGATGGTGCAGTCCCCATACACAGAATCCAACTCATTTTTTATTTGCGAAGGCGTATTGCCTTTCAAACACAAATATTTAATGACAGCTCGATACTCGATTTTGTCCATTTTCACAAAAAAACTCACATCAACTCACTCAAACGACTGTTACATAAAAACTTCGCGTCCAAAATGGCTGAAACTTTGGTGAGTAACTGTCAACAGATGAACAACGAAATTCAGTAGCTTTTATTTACGAGTGCTGCCATCTTCACGTTGAGGTCGGAAACTTTTCAGACCACCCTCGTATATCTATCGAAAAGGAGTATTTGATTGTTTTTGGAAACACATCACATCTACTTTTGAAGCTGATAGAGAAACCTTGCAACATTATGTGAAGATGCTGAAGTTTATGATAAAGAGGGTGGGAATTATTAGGAATTGTATAAAACTCTTAATTACAGTTTATTGTATTTCAATTTGGTAAGTCTTAGACGATTGATTTCTTTTATTATTTTTACTTGCACGCGGCTCTTTAAAACAATTTGCAGAATCAAGTTTTCAACATTCGAAATAAAGTAAAAGATCTGCAAGAAAGGATATCTGTATTTAAAATGGTCCGGAGTAAATATTAATTCCTGCGGTTGTAAAGCTGATTTCATTCATTAACTATTGTTGTTGGGCCTAAAATTCAACATTAATTTTGGATAGAATAGACGTTATGTGGTTGATCTTATAGCACACACTAATGATGTGGAATAAGCTAAGTGCGACATGCCTTCTAACTCTTGTTGGGTATTACAAAATAATTTCAGCAATCTAGATCCAGATAAAGGAATTTGCAATGAAAAGACTACGCGCTTGAATGGTTTAAAACTAAATAATTAGTTAGTTAAATCCAGTGGTTACATGCAAATCAGCTACAACACCTACTAGATACAGTAAATGTCGGCTACAATCGTTTTGAAAGCACGAGAAACTACATCAAGTACGTAATTGGAAAAAAGGTTAGAACTCGTGTACCTACCTAATGGAAAAACCTGTTATACGAATGAGGGTTGTAAACGTAACTTAATAAGATTTAACGCATAAACTAAAAGTTCAGATCAATCGGTAATAGAAACAAGATTCTGCAGCAAGCAATTAGAATAACGTTGTAGTAAAATACAATTTCATGCTACCGTACTTATAATAAGCCCTCAGCATACATCGCCATAACTTTAGATTTTTTACAAGAATTTAAGATTCAGATAGGATCTTGCTTAATATTCAATTAGAATTTAGATCCAGAAAATTTTTCTATGAATAAAGAAACGAATTAAATGAACAATATAATAAAAGTATTTCATCCTATCTTTCGAAAATCGAAAATCTTATTACTTAACCAATGAGCAAGAGTGGGTAGGCGTATTAACTTCGACGAAGAATGTTTTGAAAGTGATACTTTCTTTGTTAAAAATGTTGGACTTTTTTTATCTAGAAATTTACAGAGTAGACCTGAAAATTCCTTAATTAGAATAATTGTTTTACGTAAGCAGTTTATTGGCCTTTTACAGATAGCATAGTTTCTTTTTATAACGCAATATCAATTTCTTTTCGACAAGATAAATGAATACGGATATTGAATAAAACAAAAGAAAATGTCATTTGAAAGGTTTACCTCTCTAGTGCCAACAAGAAATGAATTTGTGAATAATAATCACGGCTCTGCAGGATATCTTTGTTGTAAACATTTTAAAACATGTTTTGTTCACAGAATAAATTAACAATCGAATTATTATTCATTGCGTTTGTTAATTTTTTATTTACAGAAGCAAAATCTCTTAAAAGATTCCTCGTAATTTATTTAATACAGTAGGTTATTAGCAATTTCGCGCGGAATTTAGAATAAAAAGGAAAAGTAAATTTTATTTTCTTTGAGTGCTTTATCAAGTAGTGCCTATTTCAGGAGATTATTGTAGAAAGAGCCAAATATATACGAAAGTTAAAAAGGGTCCTGTTATTCCACGTCCTCTCTATAAATGTCTTCCAAGCTCACGTATCTCAAAGTCACACTTCACATCGTCAGGGAATAGCAGGGCACTTTATGACGTCACGCAAGGGGTTGATTGCTTTCCTGAGGAGGACGACTCAGGATACGATTCCGGAGAGCTTCCTAGTCATTATTTGCCAAGTCTCATCAGCGCAAACGTTGTCCTTATCGCGACCCTTCGGTCATTAGAAGAGTTCGTGCTTGAACTATTACGAGGCATCTCAGTTTTGATACCGGCATTAATTGCGCTTTCCTTCTTCAACCCACTCGCTAAGTATATCTCTACTTTTAATTTCAAACGTAATCCTCTTTACGTGAATTAAATATACGAGCTGTGTTTATATTTTACCATCTACGATTATGATATTATCATATAGATGAGGTGTATCCAATTGGGACCTATTTTGAAATCTTCATTTAAAAGGACAGGCGCTACTAATTAAATTTTTCTAATTAGATACTCTGTGGGAAAGAATGTATTATGTTTTTAACAGCAACCAGAATAACTCTCTTTATTTCTTTATCAAAAAAACCTTTTAAATGTATTTTCCGTTTATTGCTCTTTCACAAGAACTGAATTTATCAACTAAAGAAAAATCTGCCCTTTTTATATCTTATAGTAGCCGAAGTTTTGCCAAACTAGTACTATATATATAAAAATTTCATATTTTTTTATAAGTTTCCTCTTCTTGATATCGAAAAATACTTTGCAACAACGTGCAGCCAATTCTAATTTTATGGATTTCGAAGTTGGAAAGTTTATCTGTAATCTTGTTTGAAAACTTGTTCAATTTATCTGACTCGTTTTATAGGTTTTCGTTGAATTTGTGTTTTCAATCTCTAAATATAATCGCTGTTCGTGCACGCAGTAGACGGAACCGCATTTTCATTTAATTTTATTTTCTTCTAGTTTACGAGAAATGATTTTACATTTCACATTTTCAGAACGACTATACTCTCTCTTCTGAAATAGTATTATTATTATTTTAAGTTATTTTAGAAAGAAAGTACGGTTTTTTGACTTTCTCTTTATTTAACTCTTCTACATAGATATATCTGGCCCAATTTATCTTCTTAGACCGAAAAGGGCAAGGGTGAAAGGTTTTATTTCCCCCGATCCTCTATTCCCTTCTGACCTTTTCGGTTGAGTTTCCGCCCAACAACTTATCTTCATTATTTCTGTTTGGCGTATCGCAGTCTTATCGAATGCACACTCTAACCCTTATATTGTTTAAAAATGCAGTAGATAGTATTGTAGTATTCATATGCTAAGAGAAAAGCAAGCTTTGTATAATACAATAAGTTAATGGATCAATAAGTTACTTCTGTCTTACTGATGCAAATGCAGCACGTTTAGAAGTCTCTCTTGATTAGTGCGAACAAGATTTGGTTAAAATATAACTTTTTAAACAAAATCTAAAAGGTAATTTGGTTACTACTTGAGTTGTAAAGTATACAGTCTACTATATTTATTCGATTAATACCAATGAAAGCCAAACAACTTCAATAAAATGTTAGATAAAGTTTGAGATAGGTACCTACAAACTTTTTAAGTATGGAAATTTAAAAAGTTGTAACTAAGTACAATTTCAGTTGAATAAATTATTTCTTTTTCTTTTTTAACCCTTCTTATCTAAGTATTGTATATTTAAAGTCACATTAGATTTCCTTTCATATATACACAAAATTGTTACTGGGAAATTAAGTCATTTATACGGTTAAGATTAAATGATTCAATCAAGTCCGTAAATACACCGTTTTTATTTTACGACCATAATTACTTGAAAAACAGTGGTACAAGCGCGAGTACGCAATTTTACTGCTGGTGTTCTAAATGCGTTAATAACTTCAGTTTTATTGCTCTTGTTAAATGTGTACCATTCTCAAATTTGATCATTGTTTTTAAACCAATAGCATTTGCTTATGTGAAAGAAAAATGTTATACTATAGAATAATAGGCGATTTTAAACTTTATGTACATAAATATTTTATTCGTAAATACCTGTATAAGCAACTGGATTTATTTAATAAAGTCAACAGTTTAACTGGTTGTCGCAGCAGGTATTGGATACCTACAACACTATGGATCATATTTAATGGCATTTATGAGAGGTCATTATTCGCACAAACACGTAGAAGTTTTGTTTTTGAAATGTTTAGTAGAAATTACGTTAAAAATCTTGTTCTCTATAAATCTTTACGTATTTAGCTTTAATTCCACCACATAAACGAAATTACATTTTATGTGTGTGCAATATAAGTGAAAGTATCTTTAATAAATATACTGCACGTAAAAGGAATTTGGTTAAAACTAGAAGCACTAGGAGTTAACAACCTATATAGAGTTGATTTATTGTCAAAACAAATCATAAAATTTAGAAATTAAATAAAACAATTATAATAAATATTTATAGTAATTAGGTGTAAGAATGAATTGGAATTGCAAATTTTATCGTTACATAACTAAATTTGAAAACACCCATGACATCTGACACCTACATATTATTTCAGATGTGTGTGTGTATGGAAGAATAACTGTTAAATGTAATTTACATAACTAAAGAAAATTAGCATAGTTGTTTTCCAGGAACTGTTTAAAACATATACTAAAAAGATTTCCTTGTTCTACCTTAGTTTTGTGAGCTTGTTAAGAAGTTCAAAAATTAACAGCAACGTCCAAGTATGGAAACTATGTGCGACCTCCACGTTTGTGTCTATTCTTGTCGCTTCTTAATTCTATCTGCTTCTGTTCCATTTATACTTAAGATTTAACGTTCTTGTAAATAAAAGTTAGTGATATAGAACACAATTTTGCTACTAAACTATGTTATTACCTTCTGCATCTACAGTTTTTTAAAGAGATCAATAATGTAATGGCTTGAATATCATCTAGAACTGCAAAAACAAAAGAAAAATCGAACAAAAGTACTCCTGTAGACTGTCGTTTCTCAAATATGCCATAATACTAGTAATAGTGACTCTAACATATTTATCACTTTTGAGTATCTTCTTCCTCAAAGTTCTCTATTGTACAGACAGAAAATTGTTAAAATGTTTATTGACACCTATAGTTTACGCTTAGATACTGTTTTCTCTGTGTTTTAAATTTTTTGTATAATAACCTTTTAATTTTAATAATACTTAATAAACGACTATTTTGCTTTTAGAAAGCAGGCCGCCGTAAGCGGGTGTGCAGGGCGTGCACCACACACGGGCGGCACGTTCAAGGGGGCGGCAAATACAGCGATCTTCTCATGTTCATACATTCTCATTAATTAGTACACAGATACAATTTAGTGAATGACTTTATTGTTTTTTAAAGTATTCGTTCAAGCATTTTTTACGATCTGCAACTGGTATACGTCAGAAACCAGTTGCCTAAATGCCTCAACGGCTGCTTCAGGTAAAGAATAGCACTTACCACGCATCTTGTTTTTGATTGTTTTGTTTGGTGCCGGTATTTTGTCTCACATCAACTGGCTTTGTCAATTATCTCATAACAACGTCATCTATTGGCATCTATCGGAATTAAGATGCGAAACGTCTACAGCTCCGAACCACCTTAACAAAAGTAGGTACAATCAGCGTACACATGTACAATCACAAAGAACCCACATTCGGTACATTAAAAGAGTGAGAGCCGGGCGTTTGATATTGACATTGATTTTTGAAAATTCTACGTCATAAACATGTAATGATAATAAATGGTTTGACTTTGTAAAGTATTTCTTTACTTTGTAAAGCCCAGTCAGGGGCAGAGAATGGGAGCGGGGCGGCATAGTCGGATTCTCATGTTTTGTTCTCAAGGTTTGCAACCAAGTAATAGCAAAATATTCTACTTTGGTATAAAATTAAATTTATCACGAAACAGACCTAGTACTACTATTATCAAAGCTAATCGCAAGAATATAATCGTGAATGTAAGTAAGACAGTCAATTATAATAAAGCGGATTTCCAAACATCAAAAAAAGACAGCAAATGCCTTTAAACAGATTGTTTAGCGCAAAGTATTTCTTTACATAGCTGCAAAACTACATAAATGACTTGTAGCTATTAGGATGCTGCTAATAGCCATACATGAAAACTACAAGCCTGCAACGCTCCCAGACATTTACAGAAAACAATTGACTTTTTAGTCAACTGAATTCAAAAAACAATCTTTCGCTTAAAATGTAGTGGTTCGTCCATAAGACTTGTAGCCCTGTAGTCTTTATGGACAAACTGCCATTGGCTACGAACTAGAGATCGCAAAAATATGCAAAATGCACAGTGTATCTTTCAATGTCAGTCTTCAGAATTATGAAATTGCAAACTTTATTGTTTTCTAGATCTGTTTAAGACATAACAACTAATAAAACAAGCAACTCCAATACCACATCGAAAGATACAGTAAAAAGTCTGCATATTTTTCGATCTCTTATAACTCATGATTAATTGACTACGCTCCTGAAACAGCCCAGTCTGGAAAAATGAAGAGATGTCAAATCATCAATCAATCTTCTTATTATTACTTTAACTCGTATTTACGTATCGTTTATCACTGTAGGCCTTTCAGAATTTCTACCTGCCTTTCTTTGCAAACACGCTTTTCAATCGGATACTGCTACAGTTTGTCATTACTACTTTAGAGGAAGTCATGTAAAACGAACTTGCTTTGAGCTGTGCCTTTTGACCAGACAAATTACTGATATATTTAATTTCTAAAACAGCAAGTTTTGATTCTTTGTTTATACAAGGGTAAAGTACTGGCGTATGGAAACTGTTTTTGGCTTTGTTTGGTATCAGTTATTGATCTCATATTCGAATGAAGAAATGTAATTCAGATTTAAATACACCAAGGCAAAAGTTTTTTAAAACATTAATTTTCGATGTTTATCATTTGCATAAAAAGGTTAAATTCCTTTTCGAAAAAGAAAAAGAAACATTTTATGCAAAATCAATATCTGCACTAGTTTTAACAAAAAAGAGTTTGTTGCTTGTTAGAGTTGAAGAAAGCTTTCGATAAAATTAAACGCAAACACTTTGTATATTTTTAAGAAAATATACAAAGTGACATGAGAGAAATGTAGATTCTGTATTACAGATAAAAAACTAAAGTTGATGTAAAAGATAAACACTCAGACTGCATACCAAGAATGCACAAAATTAAAAAAGACTAGGTTTTGTTGAAAATTTTCTTAAACACAAAAGCAGCGGTAACTAAAAAGAAGTAAATTAGCTAATAAGAAGAGATCTCTGTTAAAACCCAGTAATGATAAAAAGGGCAAAAACCAAATGTAGCTAACCTCAAGAAGCACAATCTTAACCAATTTCAAGCCAAACCTGAGATTAGAAATAGTTCATCAAAGACTTAAAGAAGTCTAGTAAGATTTTAACACGGTCTATAATCTAAATAACGCGTGTAGAATCTAGATCTAACTTATTGATCCTATACACTTAAGAAGTGAATCTTTGGACATCAAATAAATTAGATGTAAGACAAGAAGAAATCCTGAACAAAAAAGGACATTTTGGTTTGGAAATAGAGAATGTAAATGATGCGACTACGAAGCACATTAGTACAATATAAACAGTTCATAAGATCAGAACTGCAATGATCATTGCTAAATTTTCTTAAAAGAGAACATCAGAATAACATTACTTTCAAAAAACAAAGTTACATAAATTTAAAGGTTACACTCGTAATCAAAACTGGAATTAAATGTTAATTAGTCCCATACTATTAGACATTTATCACCGTAACTAGAGGGTGACAAAGAAAACGAAAGCCACGGGTGCTGAAACACCAACTTTCAAAATAACAAAAACATACAAAATAAAAAATATTTAAAAGCAACATAACCGTTGATTTAGTAATGAAGCACATGTCCGCCTAGTACCACCAACACTACCTAATAAAATCAGTTCTAGGAGCCAAGGCTGAATTTTGTTAAGGGAGGAATATACCCTGGTTACGCCTCTTTAATAACATTATCTACTTTCTACTAAATAAGGAGTTAGACCATAAGAGTACAAAAAAAGTCAAAATAATATTTGCAGAACACACGGTTAAAAGAGTCTTAACCCGTTAAACACAATGTCTAAGTAACGCTAGCACGAAATGAATACGAACATCTTTAACTCCACAGAAAAATCTATGAAAATACCAAAAAGACAATTTTACTAAAATTCTTAGACATGTAGCATTTTGGTAAATTCTTAGTTAACCCTTTTGATTTTTGACTTTTTCTGTAGACATTTTCTGTTCTCTTTCGGAGGTCTGATAATAGCATAATTTATCTAGTCTTTTTATAACAAAAGCAAAGATCGTTACTTTAGTTGCAATTTTCTAACTAGACAGACAATTGTTAATTTGGTATCGATTTTACAAAACCGAAAGTTAGAAGCGGCATTAGCATCATTATCACTGTAAAGCTAAGGTGTGAGAAATTAGAAAATTACTGCAAAATTGATTTCTCTAGAGTGAAATCTTACAAACTGAAGTATATTATTATACAAGCAATATTTTCGTTACTTTCTTTTTAGTAAAGATTTGTTCAGTATGAGCCTGTATCTAGTGACTCAACCTTGAACAAATGATGTAAACCAGCGTTTTATGATCTTGTGTGAATTGAGGAACATTTTCGACACTTTTTATTTCTCCTGGAATCCTGTATGGTTTACATGTACTATGTAAAAACCAATATGGCCCGAAATTCCCAATCGGGCATCTTATTGTGATTGATATTGGATGCTTCGTATAAGATAGCGTAATACAAGAAATAGTTACTGTTCAAGAATCTCAAATAATCAGAAAAGAAACTCCGTTGGCACAGAAAAAGGCTGTAACGGGACCAGAAAAACCAATTGACTTAATAAACCAAATAAGTCTGCAACTTTTGATACATAGATACAAAGACTTTAAAAAGAAACAACCCAAGAAACTTGAAGTAATAAAAACATTAATTAGGTCTGTCTAAAAGCATCAGTTTCCTATAGGTTTGTTTTTCCCAAAATCTACTCAACATTAGCTTTGCGTATGTTAATATTTCAAGGTTTCTAGAACATAGACAAAAATGAGTGTTGTGCTTGGTGTAGAAGTATTTGTTGTTAATGTAAAAGATTCTGCTACATAAGGAAATATAAAATCGACCGGCAATGCTGTAGCAGTGCAAGAAAAAAAGTGGTTTAAAAAAACAGTTTGCCCTAAACAGTTGATGATTCTGAAAAGTCTGACTAGAATCAACACCCTTTTTTGGCCCAAGAGTTCTTACCACTGCAAAACACCTGATCTATCCAAAACACTCTATCGTCTTGAAAAATACAATTAACCTGATAAAACCAATGTAGTCATGAGTGAAATCGGCTTGGAAACTATTAATACTAAATAAGAGCCTATTGGACCAACAACGACTCGATTACTATCAAAATTGTTTGGTTATCAAAAAGTCATAAGTAATTTTGATGACAATCGTTGGTGCAAGACTCGTCTCGGTCTAAACTTAAGCTTTATATTTACTACTAAGCTACCCAGGTTCATAAGCGTCTAGACTTTCCGCTGTCTAGTTGCTTCTATTTGCTAACTTTCTGTGACTAAAACATTATTTTAGTAACTTCTAAATTTTTGTGGTTTTAAAGTAGATTTGTTTTTTCCTAATGTTTCTTTGAGGACAAAATTAAATTTCAGTGAAAGCTTCCATTGTAGACATCTCTAAAAAGCGGACACCTCTATTGGACATAATTTTGGGTACAAACTAAAAGCATACGATTTTTATTGCAAAATCCTCGCTGTAAAACAGACCTGCCCATGTTCCCATGCGGACAGCATTGTGGTCTTGTTTTTAAGTTTGTTATATTTCAACAATGGACGCGAATCTCATCTACAAATGTGAGTTTTTCGATCTTGTTTCTATTATTCATTTCTCTAAATTTCGGAAAATAGACATAGATTTAGAAACAAGTGACTACATTAAGAATTCATATAATTCAATCATTATTCCAATTTCCATTAGTTTTTCACGCTTAATAGCAGAACAACTGAATTCCAATGCATATGGCATTAGCATCAAATGTAAACTTTCTAATTGTGAAAAAGTGTTCTGTAACGAAAGAATCTAGAAGAATTACGGTTTGCATATCTTAAACACCTTGTACAAGCTAAAAAATGTTTTGTTGGTGCAACAAGAAATTTAATGCAATATTGGATAGAAAATATTTTTCCACGGACAACAACAATTTTTGTCACACAGTATATCTTTCTGCTCTTGCCACTACAGCACATTGGTAGATACAACAAATTTATAATTTATTTAAAGTTAGGAACAGATTAATTTGTTGCTACAGCGAAAAATATTTCCTTTCAAAATTCCACTAAATTTTTTGTAGCACCAACAAAACATGCTTTTCTGTGTAAATATAACAAGTTTTCTCACTCCGAAGAAAGGGCTTTTTGATATAACACACGCAAAAATGTTTTGTTGGTGCAACAAGAAATTTAATGGAATCTTGAAATATTTGTTTGCTGTAGCAACAAATTAATCTGTTCCTAACTCTAAAATATATTATAAATTTGTTGTATTTACCAAAGTGCTGTAGTGGCAAGAGCAAACAATTATTCAGTGTGACAAAAATATTTGCTGTCCAAAATTCCACTAAGTTTTTTGTGGCCCCAACAAAACATATTTTTCCGTGCAATCAGCTTTGATTGGCAATCAATTCATTGGTACGATCGGTCCTAAGGGTCTCAATTATAGTCCTGCATTACAGATTAAACGCATTTAAGCATAGGCATATTCATGGTACTAAACACGTTTAGCGTTAGACACAGCATCTGCGTGTAACGTGAAAAGAAGTAAGGCGGTAAAGACCAAAGCTAATTTTTCTAAAACTGGAAGTTCATTTGCTTTACTTAATTATACCGGGCAGACAAAGATTTTATTTAATGTAATGCGCCTACTTGAAATCAGCAGCGAGTAGGAAGTAAATAATTTATTAGAATATAGTTTTCGTATCTGTTCAAATAATCGAATATAGTTATGTTATGAATAACAGTTATTGACGTACCAAGGGAGGAAGGTAATTTGTTACAGTCGAGATGTGAGGATTACTTACTCCCGTGAGACGTACAACATTTCTTCGCCCGTAAACTAAATTTATTTTTGTTTGGAACAGGAACGTAATGATTCATTACAGCTCTTGGGACGTTAGAAGAGCGGGGAACATCTATTTATTATTCTTCTTGCTTTAACTTTATTATTTCTCTTAAATGGGTAACTAGAACAAATCTCTAATTAACAAGGACACCTCTGTTACACGAACAAATCGTTTAACATTTTCGGTATCCACCCAAGAGAGCTTTCACTGTACTGTTTGCTGTTTACATAGTTTAAAGCAAGTTTTACGAAAGCTGTAAAAAGAAAGCTTTTATCACACTTAAAACAATAAGCAAGAAACCTTCCCTTATAGTAAACAGACAGGCCAAGCTTAAAGATGAAAATGTTCATAAAACCAAATTTGAATTCAGTAAGAAAGCGTTTAAATGAAGTTGTGTGCTTTCAGGAATTCATCGTATTAACTTCTATGTAAAATACAATCAAATCAATAAATCTGACAAGCAAGAAACCTCGTGGTCCAAAAGAATCTCAGAAAAACAAAAAGAATATGATTAACCGTCCAGATTATTCTCATTTATATAAAATTTGTACAAAACAAACAAAGATTGTTTAGACGTGTTACATTGAAATATTTGCTGCTCAAATTTTCAGGTGTAGGATGATTATAGCAAAGGTCGAAACATACTACTTGTAATTATGAGAAGGCAGTTACATTTTTCAGAGGTTACGGTTACAATTAGAAACTTAGGTGTTAAGACTTGACACTCATCACGAAAAAAAGATGAACAAAAGATCTGATAGAAAAAAATAAAGATCTTTGATGTCAATATACAATAAACTATAAAAAAGTAGAGATTACTTCGGTAACAGAATAATAAAAAATGAAACAAATAGATTAGATAATATGAGAAGTTTTAAAGATAGAACTTTAGAACAGAGAAAATTATCAAAAAACAACTGCCTTTCATTTTTTTCCTGTAATTGCATTAACCTAGTAATCATGTAATAGAAAGATGTGTCTGAAATAAAACTACTTAAATACATTTGTGAAGCTTCTTATAAACCTGTGTTGAAAAATATAGTAGGTATTAAAAATGTTATTGCATGTTTAGATAAATATAAAGATGTTTAATCTTAAAAATGCCTGACAAAAAATCAAAACAAAAAATGCCGTAATATCAACAACAAACTATAGTTGCATGAATTCTATAAAAAAAACTTCAAAGGTTTCGATATTTGACCACGTGCCATGTATTTTTGGACACATTTAAATTTTGAACAGAAATATTATTATTATTAAAAGAAAAACGCAATTACATAACATTTATGCGAGTTCCTGATATTTCAATTAACTGAAATCTTAACGTTCATCTGCTTCTCAAGTAATTAAGATTTTCTATTAAAAATGAGCGCATTAATTTTAAATATTAAGAACCTAATAAATTAATTTACCAGCATCCTCCTCATTTTTTTGAAGAAGTTAAACAAGTTCTTGTTTTTATTATTGCATAATCAACTATTAAGAGCGTCTCTAACAAGAATATCACAGTAGGTAGACGTGTGTAGCCAACGCTATGTTAATTAAGGGTATATTATGCTAATATAATCATTTTCCTTCTTTGACTCTTCACATATCGCATGGTTTCATCTACGAATTTTTTAGTACGACATCAAATTAAATGCAGATGTAACATTTTTAATTTCATCTTAATCAAGTGTCGGTCTCTCGTTTGCGTGGGCAATTTTTATTGGCCCAAAAACATTCGTGAAAAGGTACCTCATAGAATCCACAAATCTATACAAAATTTTGACAGGAACAATATAATGCTATCATTCAGAGGGATACTATATCGTATAATGCGTATCGCGAATGATCGATGCGTGAGCGAATCAAAAACTGTTATTGCTTCTGTTCGAGCAGCCGTGTATTCTGTTGCCAATAAACTACCTATATATGTGCAGTAGTGTTTCAAATAGCAAACGGCTTGGTTGTGTTGTAGTTCGATAAGTTATAAATTTAATTACAAATAAAAGACATATTCCCGATTCAAGTTTACACAAAATAATATTCCACTAATTTAGCCATAAATTATGGATACTATCTACACGCAGGCACTAATTGGACGTTCTCTTTATCGAGTGCAACAATTTTAAATTTCATTTTAAGTTAAAATTTAAATTGTGTGAGCAACTTGTGTGGTAGAAAATGTTAATTATTTTTGTTATGTGATAATGAGATGCTAAGAAGATAACAGGATTTCGTTAGTTCCTTCATATTTTAATCATCCGTAATGCCGCCATAAAACATATCCCCTATATTCAACTCTCCTTACCCGCATTCTAAGTTAATATTAATAACAACGATTTTTTTCTCTTTGAAATAATTTATTCCACGCTGTTTTATATAATTCGCTTTCGACTTAAAAGAATCAAACTGTATCTTAAAATACTCGTGGAAAACTTAGTAAATAATACTACACAACACAAATCAAACTTGTTTTACCTCCCGTCGCAGCAAGCCAGGCATTGGCGGTGGAGCCTACTGGATCTCCAGATTAAACCTCTCTGCGTCTTTGTCTAACTCGCAATGAACACCATTACCCTTCTCTTTTAGTCATGGACGCCATGTTCGTCGGTGGACTTGACCATGCTGCTTTAAAATATTTAACCTACACTAAGTTGAGTCGTATTCAAGATGGTTTCCTAGTAGAACATCTTAATAATAAAACTGAAGTAAAGACTTTTTTTATTAATATTTTTTTAAATTTTTGTTTTATTAGTGTGTGCGTTTAGTTTCGTTTCGACGTGGCTTATTAGAAACGCCGATTTCGCACATCGCATCGCACGAGTAAGATTAATATTGTTATTATTAATTTTTAGTTTCTTTTTAACTTTAAACAACTTTTATAAAATCTCTACAATCACTTCGGCACTATTTCATGTTTACGGAACAACGATCTGAGCAAAACTAACTTTTATTTTCAAGTAGTCTTGCGGTTTTGCATTAACCACAATAACAGTGTTTCAAACTTTTTTTTGTAAGTAAAAGTGAAATCGTGGGCCTGAAATTTTTTGCTTAGAAATCTGTTTGGGTAAACAGAAAAAACCATATATTCTGACCAGAGCGCATCTTACCAAAATAGAGGGGTGAGTTTATTGCTTTATGGGCTACTAAAAAAAATTCACGCCAATTTTGTCTTGTGCGGAGCGCGCTTATTTTATATGCAGAATTGATGTAATATTAGTTGATATATGACTGAAAACTTTTCTTAAAATTGCTCTACTCAATCTGAAGCCCAGCCTCTTTTAAGAATTGGATCGCATTTTTTATGAGTTTATTGGTGTCTTCATTTTAGCCGGCAATTATGTGGGAACAGAACTTGACGTGCGTCGGGTTCTCGTTTTGCTTCAGATAAGGGTATCTAGTATAGCGTGTATATTCCTTGATGAAATGGAAACTAGAAGGGTCGTAGTTTTACTAAGGGGTTCCCCTTAGTAAAGTCGGTTGAGGGATCTAGGCGCTGGTTGGTTAATAGCGACATGGTTCAATTCTCTTCTAATTCATAGTGTGTTGTGTTGTTATTATAACCGAGGACATGTTCTTGCACCTCTTTCACGGTGCATTTTGTGCAAAGGACACTGAACTTTAAGAAGTGTCATTTACATTTTAGTTGTATTATCCCTTTTAAGTGAAAGTGTTTGGTGACTGAAGGTTACTCCTAAATTGATTACCCATGTTTTCTAAAAACATACTTAGATACTTATGAGGTATGTTCAGTTTGTGAATTTGAAATTTTTTTTCAAAAGTGTTATATCAACTTTAAAACTGAACATAAAAAATTTTCTTACCTATTAAGTGCGAACGACTGTTTAGTTTTACGTGAATATCGAATGATTGTGTTATCGGCAAAAACACGAAATGTATGTGACCACAAAAACGTATCACTCAATAGGTTTGATCATTTCACGGTAATATTTTCTGCTATAACGCTGGAAACACGTGCAACAAACATAAAACTAGTGTAAATTTTCTTCAAGGTTTTCATATTTTACTACTCACCCTGAATATTTATGTTTATCGTGTGCTCTCTCATATATTTAGAGTTTTGCGAACGACGCCGTCTAAGGTAGTTATGGTTCAGAGATCTTCTAGTCATGGTTTGACATTCTCCAGTCATAAATTCTAAAATTATTATGAAGCAAGCAAATAAGAAAAATCTAAAATAAGTTTAATGTTGTGTTTCCATATTAATCTGCAACATACAAGGCAAGAATGAAGAATAAACTCACTTTAGAAACTAATCTCTAGGAATGAAGTTACTACATTAGTCCACATAACACGATAAATCTTATACTTAAAGTAACTCTAACTAATACAAATTTTATAGTTATCCAGATCCAGATAATCATGATAAACTGTACCATTAAAGTAGCGATGGTTATTTCAATTTTGTGAATACACTTTAAAATTAGAGGAAAAAGAATTAGTAATGGTTTGTGTCTGGAGTAACGTTTTACGACTAAATTCAAGACATAAAATTTTAGACATGTTTATTATGATTACTTGGATTCCCAAACAGATATTGGGAAATATTTATGTAGCGATTTTATTTATGTCCTGATATTCGTTGATGTAAGCGAAACATTGTTTAGATGGTTATTTTTGGTATGCACTGTAGGTTAAAATTAATTGTTATTTCTCTTCTTTTCAGGTATTTCACTTACCGACTTACCATTCGATCAAAAGATAAACTGGTATTTATCCTCTTTTGTAAAGGTAAGTTTATTCATTGCATACTTTTCTGAATTGTTGAATATTAATTACGCAGCTGACAAAGACCTTCAGTGCAGTTGTTGTCCTGAAAATCAAACGAAAAGGTTGTAATTCAAAAATAAATTGCAATCTACTAACTCGATATATGGGAAAAGTAGGATTTAGAAAATCTTAAACCTCCAAGAAATATCTAATACTATAAAATCTTTACCCATTTGATAATAATTGCGCTTTTGTACTTAAATTTTACAAAAAATCTTCAACTACCTTATAATACAAGTTGTGGTATGTCATGCTTAATTAAACTAGAAGGGAACTGGTACATAATATAAAAAAGTATCTGACGAATTCCATTTCAATAATTTGTACGCGTGTTACAAAAACATACTTTCTTAGGAAAGTGGTACTAGAAAACAATTTGAGATAACATAGAGTTTTTTGATACCAAATAGAAAAGAAAAGAAGTACGGCAGACAAAATTAGTATTAACCAACATCAAAACGATCTAGAATTTTTTTAGACTTAAGATAACTGCTAGTAGAACTGCTTAGCAATTCTTTAACATTCTGTACACAATCATCCACAGTCTTTTCAATTATTTCTTCTATATTTCTGTCAGGTTCTAAGAAGTGTAATACCCAACCCATTATTCAGGATATGGTGTTTTTTGTACATAAAATCGTATTTGCACACTTCTTTAGAATTTAGAATTTTATTTAATCGGTAGATATCTTATCAAAATTGATAGTATGATGAACGATTCATGATAAAAAGCTTTGGTGGTTAATATCAGATTTATAACAACTCAAATAGGTAATTTAAATAATTTGGTTTGGTCTTACTAAAAAGACTGCAAAACCGAGATGTAAGATTTTATTCAATGAACTCTTATATTATTTAATGTGATCTACAGCTACTGGCAAAATTATTATCTGGCAAAATAAAATAAAAGAAAATTATAAACTACTGTAATATCAAACTCACAGATATAAACGTTGTTTGATTAACAGACACAGAAAACATTTAAAAATACACAAAAAAAACAAAAACAAAATGAATGCATAAGAAGAATGAGAAAAGAGATAGAGAACCTGAAGAGTACCAACTGAGAAATTACCAATAATGTAGAAGAACCTGTGGCAAATCTACCATGGTATTAGTGAAAATTGCGGTTTCAAGAATAGAATAAGAACCCTACCAAAAACAATATTGGTAGGCTGAACCTTTTTACAACCACCTACTGAGATGGAGATCACGAAGACCAGAACATAACTCAGTCAAAACAGAGAAGTTACTATTTTTAGATTAAAGTTCGATATAAATAATAAATACTATGTGAAATACATAAGTTACCGACAGTATACTTCGGATTTCGCCTACAATAAAACAGTAAAATTTTAAATTTGGAAAATTTCTCTTTGAACCCCATGCACGATTTTCAAGATTGTACTTTTCGGGCCATCAAAATAGTGAATTCTCCACTGGCCAGTAAAGAGTGAAGCTAAAACATTCAAATGCGAGTCTAACTCCAGAAGAAGAATGAAAATGTGATCATCGAGTAATAGGATGTTTAATAATTACAGGCTTTGCTAAAAAGAATCTAAACTCTTAAATCTAGCAGCACAAATGAAGTAGATAATAATAAGATCAGGATTATTCTGTGTTTGTTTGACGCGTTGTAGTAGTGTGTCAAACGCTACCAAACAGTCAGTACTGATGGTGTCAGCGAGTAAAAAAATGACTGAAATAACCCTGAATTCATTATATTTTTAAGAGCTGTTTGGCTTTTATTAGTGTCGATTAACAAATGATGGAGACAGAGGTAATTCAATTAAGGCAATTTTCATTAAATTTATTCTGAATCTAAAACACATCAGGTTATAATTATACTTAGCACCGAAGATTAAGAATAAAATAATTTTTCCAAGCCACACACACTTTATCTTATTATTAGGAAATATCAAAATGCTGGTAACAAGGTTATGTACAGAGACGCTTCAAGCTAGATTGGAATAAGTATGGAATGTTAAGTATCTTACCCGCGAAAACCAGTAGCTATTATGAAAAACTTGATTTCTGGGAAAATCTTTCATTTTCATTTGTACAAATGCCAAGCAATAGGTTAAATTTTGCCATTTAAGCCAAATTAGGAAAATTTTGTCGACGTTATTTTCATTCTAAAGTCTTGGAATCTGCATCATGTGGATCTAGAAATTTAAAGAAAATTCTTAAGAAGATAAATTGTGTACAAATCCACGAACATTTCCAATAAAATCTCATTAGAAAATGTAAACTTTAGTATAATCTTTAATCATGAAATAAAACTGTCAGATTTAGTGATAAGTGCATTGGAATTACCACATCTTGAAGGAAAAAATCGCAAGTCCAATGCGTTTGTTAAAAAGTTTGGAATCTATTAAGAAATCTAGTATGTGTTAATGCCAGGAAGCTTTAGAATTTAGACTATACATAATACGTATGATAATACAAGTTTCAAAAAAGTGATTACAAAGAAGGAAGTTTAGTTTTCGAACCCCAGTTTAGAAGACAATTTCATGCCTCCTATCTTCCCAAATAAAGCAATCTCAATCTTTATATTAATTAATGAAATACCAATAAGTCACTTCGATTGCTGCGTTGCTTATTTTACTTAACATTGTTGTGTGAAATCTGCAAATAAAATATCTATAATGAATGCTAGGAAAACTAAGTAAAGTATTAATAGTGCAAGAGTGGATCAATGACTCAAAGTACTTACTGACTTCCTTGCAATTAAGAATGAAACTGTAGGTGTAACTCAAATATACCAAATATGAACGTTAAACTTAATTTAAAATTTCAAACGTAGATATTCCCAAAAAAGTCTGCGAAAGTATCTAATTTTTCTCGTCTTCTATCTAATCATTGCAAATAATTTTTGCGCATATTATCATTTGAAAATCAATTGCCGTTCATTGTTCAAAAGAATGGCAAATATGCAAGTTGACATCAATCTGTGCTTCTGTGATTCTACAGCACTAAAATACAGTCCTAACAATGCAACTGTTGTTACTGATAACCAGTGATGGGTAAGATACAATAATATTTTATCTAGATACAGATATAGATAAACAAATGTTTATTGTATCTAGTAACAGACACAAAATACATTTTCATAATTATATCTAGATTCAGATACAAGATGTAATTATCGTATCTAAATACTTTGTATCTAGATAATACCCATCACTGAATATAGGTTACTTCAAAGAAACTAGAAATTTCTAAACGACAAACTAAATTAAAAAATAAATTTTTGTTAAGATCCGTTTATAAAGAGAATTTACAAAATTTATTGCCATAAATTGTCTTCACCTAGAAAGGGATGACAAAAGCAGGTTTAAAAGTTAAACTGTTTACAAAACTGCAAAATTTTCTTATTATCTAAGTAGAGAAACATCTGCCATTAAAGATACAGCTGAAATGTATCTAGTTACAGATACAAGATTCATTTTCATTATATCTATAATTATCGTATCTAGATAATACCCATCACTGCTGATAACCATAATTTCCATATAATTCAATAAAATGTATGTTACAGTACCAATAACGTTTGCTATGGGCTTGAATTTCGTATTTACATGGTTCGGTCGTTTTTGTATACAAGGCAGAATAAATTCGTTTTTTTTATCAATATTTATTCTTTTAAATACATCTAGAATTATATCAACTGTTTTGAATTGAGGTATTGAGCTAACTGGCATTTTTATCATACACTGGAGAAGAACCTTTTAAGTTATTACTAGTTCTTGGACCAATATCTTCAAAATTAAAACCTATATGTAGTAGCTACACTATAAAATCATTACATTTAAGCTTACTTGCAAGTCCTCTTCTACTGTTTTTTTGGTCTTTGGTGTTGAAATTAAGTTAGTTGCTGACTATGATCATCCTATTCTTTGGGGATATTCATATTATATAATGTTTGAATTCATTTTAAAAATTTTCATTCAAATCCAAGATGAAAACTGCGGCTTTAGACATTAACTAAGGCACACAACCATGTAAGTATTTAACTGTCTTAGATGAGTTTTGGGACGTATTGATTTACCTTTCTAGAACAAACAAACAAATTATTTAATAAATTAATATTTTCAAACATAGTTTAAGGTTCATTGAAATGTATGCTAACTTATGGGTCATCTATTGCTATTTAGACTTTGCATCAAGATTCTTACCATCTTTTTACCTTGAATATTTTTAAATGAAACCATTAATTGTTTCTTCAGCCTTAAATATTTAGTAATATGCGATTTCCTTAACTTCGATCTTTAAATTAGTTTTTTGATCTTTGTATCAATGAATATTAGGAGAATTTCTTGCTTTAGTCTATTGCTGATATACCTAACTATTTGAACTTTTAATTGCTCTGTTTTGATCGGTCCATATTCTGAAATAAATACACATAGTGGTTAACCACATTGATTTTACCTTTCTTGTGATATTTTCTATTGGAATTGATATTACATATTGAGGTTACAAAAACTACTATATGTGTAACAATATGTATAATGCAGTATAGAAATTACTTTGATGATATTTATGACGACAAACAAAAGGCGCTATTAATTTTATCGGTAAAGACCACAATGAGTCAAAAAATATCATTTAGAATTTTCCTTTCCATTATAATTAGAATTACCAAGTAAAATGGCAGTTACAAGGGGCAACAAGCCTATAGTCATTGTAGTGCCAATTCTAAATTTTTCATGGGTGAAGTAAATTTCCAAACGGTAACCCACATAATGAATCAGGCCATTCACAGCCACAACCATTATAAGAATTTCCCAAGCTTTAAATGTTAGATGATCTGTTATATAACTGTGATATCTAACCTTCTAAGAATAAACAGATGCCTTTTAGATTGGCTTCATAGTCAAAGATTATTAATTATACCTTTTATTACTATCTACATTTAGCAAGATCCTTTTTAATTGAGAGACATTCGTAATTGATATGAAACGTATAAATAATAAAAGTTTCTTCTTACACACGTTCTAATCAGCTATTAGAAAAGAACTTTTCAACCTTCCAAAATCAATTTCAAAGATGCCTGACTTAACTTGACTAACGAACTGTAGAGTATAGATAGCTTGGAATTCATCTCATTAATATTAATCTGCTACCATATTATTATTTGCCATTTTGTATACACTATTATGGAGATCGAGTAATTATTATTAGTCTTTCTGAAAGTCCGGTTAATATGGCCCTGAACACAAAAATATTAAACTGATTGAATAAAATCAATCAATTCTTACAACCAAAAAAAACAAAGATAAATATAAATTCGTAGATACCCATCGGCAACATCCGTATCTAAAATTTTTTTATAAGGAAATACATTGTTCTTAGGACACACAACCTGTACAATGTAAAAAAGTTAAATTTATGTATATCTTTCCTACACTCTTTTCAATAGTAATTCAATAGTAATTTGATTGTAATATTTTATTAACTACAGTTAAATTTATAGGTGATAGCTTTGATTCTCTATTTTATTTCAATTATAAAATATTACAAAATGTTTTTACATGCAATTTTTTAAAATCTATTAACCAGTTTTAGAAACGTCTATTCAGGAACTTTAGAAAAGTATATTCAAGTTAAATTATGTTATTGCTACCGGCAAAATTCTTTTTCACTAAATATAATACAAAATGGCACGTTTTATACATAAATTTTTAGAAAAAGGTAGGTTTTCTTTTTAATTAATTCTGTTTTCAAAATTTATTTACATCTTAAGGTATATTTTAAAATTTTGTCGAACAACTTTTTTCTTTTTACCCGATAATTTATTCAAGTACAACTTTTTCTATTTTGGTTAGTTTTATAGTTGTTATTATTATTCTTTAACGCAATCAAATTAGTTTTTTTGGGTATTCTTTTCTGCAGTTTTCAATTACCTGAGTAATTTTGTAATTTATAGTGGCAAATAAATGTGTATTTACATACCAAATAAACGGAATGATTTACATTTTTATCAGTTATTACAATGCTACTACATTACACTGAATTTGAACTTTTTTTATGGACACTTTTGATGTATCCTTACGTCTTATTCCAACAGGTGTTATTAGATATGCAAGTAAAAATCATTTGCTTGATTTGTCACATGTTCAAACTGTGACCAAAGTTTGATAACCCCCGAAATAAGTAGTTTTTAGGCTGTAGAAAGATATTTATTGAAATGAAAACTAATCATACCGAGAAAAAATGGCAAAAACAAACATTTTTAAATCTAACTTTTTCTTATTAACGTCTAGTTGAGATTTCATTTAATTGTATTTTTCTTCACCTTGGTTTTGTCGTTCCCAATCAGTTATTTCCTTGTAAAGCTAAGTATATAAGATAATTTATCACTTACATGGTATATAATGTACGTAGCACAAGGCAGCTGTCAGTTACACTACGTTACAAATTTTTAACTTTGACCTTTTGTTTACCTTTCTTAATCTATCCTATGCTAAAATAAGAAACTGGATAAAACACTATAAGAAAATCTTTGTTTGCAATCATCTTTGTAAAACTAATCCAAAGAGCGAGTTAAAAGAATAGTAAGAATGACAATAAAACAATTACAGCAATCTTGCTGCTTTAATGTTTAAAAGCAATTCTTGTGCTAATAGAATAGACGGTGTACATATTTCGTTATACTAAGTGAATTTTCAGTGAAAATCTCTTGTTTTGAGGTTGCTCATTTTCGCTTTATCTTCTTTTCCATTACGGGTTTAAAGTTTTCTTCTAGATCTTAGTGTAGTAATACCAATCGTATTAATATAATTACCAACTCTATGTTTGTTATTGATTTGACTAAAATATTATGTTGGTCTGTTCTCTACTAACTCCTTATAGCATGTTACATTTTTGGAGGTATAGTAAGGATCCTAAATATCAATATCAAAACAGTTTCTCTAAGTATTTCTGTGGTCATAATCTGTCACCACAAAGATAGCATCTAAATATCTTAAAAGCCTACTTCTAACTTTGCATAGTTTGACAGCAGCTGGCATCATTATGAGCAACCAAAGAATGTTTTTTAACTTATAGGATCATAAAACTAAAGGTAATGTACGACGCGAGGTAGCCTCAGAACTTTTTATTCTATAGGCTAGTCGAGTTAGAACATTTGTCCTCGTACACCCGCTGTCAATAGTCCAAGTGCATTCCGTATCTCAAAAATGGCCGTCCCAAAGGTATTCATTATATTAAACGCAATTCGCTAAAAGCTACGGCTTCAATGATTTTTTATATTATTTTGCAACATTTCTTGATGGGGGCGAGAATTGGACCGGAAATGTAATGAGTACATTCAAACAGAGATTGTGATCATTTTTGCGTTTTGGCTTTTCGAATTGGGTATGAGAAATCTAATTTTTTTTTGCTATATTAGAATGGGAGATTACAAAGGAAGACACTTTTCTGGCAATTCTCGTTTGGCCTATATTGGTTGCAAACGGTCAACTTGCAACAAGAAATATTTAACAGCAAATTTTAGGGAAAAAACTCTATTGTTCAAATTCCTCCCTTTTTTTAAATTCCTAATATTTTTGATGCTCGGGTTTTAACCATCATTGTTGATTGGCAATTTTCTTTTTAAAGGTACAGCTTTTACGATGTTCTAAGATGTTTATGGAGTTAAAAACCTCCACATTCTTTACATTTATGGAATTCTTACTGATATGCACCATTGCTAAATTCAACATATTGCCGATTTACATTTTAATTTCTTTTTTTACAAGTTTTGCAGATCTACAGGCATGCTTCATAATTCTTCATGCTCTTTAATCTTCTTTCTGATAATATCCTAGTGTTAGAAACATAATTGTATTTTCATTAGTATGTGTATTGATTCTGTTTAGTTTTTTTTTCTATACCCTTAGTGTGATCTATTGACAAAGACTAATTGAGTGTCCACCAGCCGTTTGTAGTACATGTATAGTTGTGCCTAGCACATTGCATAGAACTAGCATGTTTGGCTTTCGTAAATGCAACGTGAACATTCCCTTTGAAGATTATCTTTTCGAAATGGACAACATCAGGTTATTGCAAATTGGGTATACATTTTGTTCAATTCTTGTATTAGATGAATGGTGAATCAGACCACGAAGAGAATCATAGTTCAGTATCTGCTATATGGAAGTTCAGACAATTTTTACGACACGACGCTTAGTGTTGCTTCTTGATTTCCAAGGATAAGTAATGGCCGTTTTAGACGTCTTTATACGTCTTGGACCGAAATGCAATAATAATAAAGTTTTGGGGAGTTACAGACAGACAGTGCAAATGTTAAAGTAAGCGTGGCGCCTCTGAAGAAATCACGACTACGAACGCGGGTGGCCGTTTCTTGTTGTGACCTTAGGGAAAGCGCTCCATGGAAGATACTGCCTTTATATTAAGGAAAACCACGGAAAAATATGTAAGAATAGTCGACCTTCTAGAATATAACTATATCGCAGGGATCGCTATTTCAATCGATGGTTTAGGGGAGTGAGTGAATCATATGCATATAAGGGAAGTTTCAAGCAAGAAACTTACTAACTCATAAGTCAGCGTTTTGGTATAGCTCATGAATACGGTTTGTGTTTAGTTTTGGGTGGCATTTTGAGACTCTTTTGAGGTGTTTTTTGTTTTGTTTTACTACCCTGCTTATGTATCGACCCCTCAAGACACATCTACACTAATCTACAGCAGAAATTTCCGCTAGATTGATTTATGAACAATCGTACTCTATTTGGATGAAGATTTTTCGGGTATGTAACATCTATGAGCGGTAGCCTGGAATGCTTGTCTTTCGCTTTCGATTTTCTTCTGGGAAGTAGGAATGGGATTTTGAAAATCTGTTTAGTTTTAATGCCCTGATTACATATTGATTCTTGATGAATTCCTAGAAATGTTTAAGTTAATTTCCTAGTACATGTTTTAGAGATATTTGAGGCTTGCATTTCATAACAGTTATCTTCAAAGGGGTCTATAAATCTGCTTTATAAGAAATCTTTTTACTTCTTGGAGAGTCTTTCATGGTATTTTTGCTAATCTGATCAATTAAAACTTGCTGGTTCTTTTTACTCAAGATAAGTTCAGACTAACAGTACTCAAATTATATCTTTGGTGTTTTGTAGATTGTATTCTACGTTCTATTGCTATTTTTGATATTATGAAAGGTTTTACTAGATTTTTTCCACTGAGAAGTGTCTAGAATAACTTTACGGTATTTCACCTAATATAAGCAGCTGTTAAGAATAGAAATATTGCTATTTCTGAAAAAAACAATAAAGTATTAAAAACGTGGATTTTCAAGTTTTAAATAAATTCTAAAACGTTGACAGCACAACGTAATTGGTAACCAAATACCAAGCGAATACAAATTTAACAGGAATATTTTTGTTATACCTAACTGGTAGTGAACACAAACCTTTCAGATATTTTTATAATTATTGTTTCCAAAGACTAGCTTTGAATCTCGAAAATAGTTATGTAAAACAAAATTGGAAGTTTTAGATAATTTAATCATAATTTTTTTAATTGAAGTTTACAATTAGTACAACTCTATATACGATAATTAAAATGGGATCTGTAGTAATTTAACCCAAACGTGTCCAGTCACAGAAACACATGACACTTTTGTTGCATCATCTCGCAATGCTTACAACAAATGTAATTTTTCAAAACTCTTATTACAAGTAAACATGTTACATACAACATATATTAAACGAACATTTGGTATATAACTACGTGTACACTCTTTCGCATTCTGTAATCATGTATGATGCATTATTTAGATATATCAGAGCCCGAAAGGCAGGCCCATAAATATTATTGAATATAATTTACAGCCTACTCCACCTGTATATAAAATGCCGACCCACTCGCCATGAGAGCCTTCGTTCACTTCAAAAATTACATCACGTTATAACAGAGCTTTTTCCTTTTCTGCATTTTAAAAGCTACCGACTCTTAAGACGCACGAATCGTTAAACGTGTAGCAATTTTACATAAAACTAACTAACATGTTCATTTGCTTGTAATTTGCAACATAGTTGCAACAATGATTATCTGGTCTTGGTTTCGAGTTTTGCTGCAGCTGAAGTTACACGATCCTAAGTTATTAATTTTTTTTATTGAAATTATTATATTACTTTGCAGAGGTTTCATTAGCGCAACATACATAATGCATTAAAGTAATTAATTCCATTATAAAATCCTTGCAGATTTTTTCCATTTTTACAAATGCATCCATTTTTTCTTTCTTTTACGGCACATCGAAATTGCAATTTTATTCAACTTTTGTCGGAAGTTCAACACAATTATCGGCGAACTGGTTTTTATAATGGAGTCTGCAATCGTCCTTAAAATGAGCTGTCGAATTTTTGTTACGATAACCAGATCGTTAAGTAGCCAATTAAGGAATTACTGGGTTATGTTCATTAAATAAAAGCGGGAAATGATTATGGCCAAAATTTTTAAAGAATTGTCCGAAAAAAAAACTTCATCAGCATAAATTTAAATATGTAACCGACAAGACATCGAGGTAGTATACAAAATACCAACGAAATACATTAACGAAAATAAAACTTTAATTTAGATTTTTCTACGAGATTTAATGAAAGATCAAAAATGTGTTGTGTTAGATATTGTAGAATGAAAGCTTCTGTTGAGCTAAATGTCTTCATTTTAACGTTATTACCGAAGTCATTAACATTACGCAAAATAAATAAATAAACAAATACATAAAAGTCGGGTTATTGTCGGTGTGAAAAGGATTATAGTGTTTGGGTTTCTATTTATTTTTTAAAATTATGAGAGTGTTAGTAGTTTGAGTAAATATTAAAGATTTGAAATAATCATGATGAGAAAACAGACAAATTGCACCATTAAACGCTTAACAAAGAAGTGGCGGTTTTCTTTTCATTTTATATTTTAGGAATTTTTTAATTTAGTAGTTCATATATTAAGGGCTAACCGACTTCCCACTATATTAACATATTTTTTTCTACAAAAGAAAAACCAGACCTGTATAACTTTGAAGCGTACGTAATTGTATTCTGGGTAAAAGAACATAAATTTTCACAATGTTTTTCGCTTCAGTACGTTTCTTGCCCTGTCAGTGTCTAAAGAACCACCACATAGTACGAAATATATAATAAGGTTAGGTAGGTGTTATTTATTATATGAGTTTCTTAAGTAGAGTTACATATGTATCTGGATTTAAGTAAGTGTACAGTGATTAATTACGCAATTGCATTATTAAATAAAATATTTTATTGACACAAATATAACGTGCATAAAAAATCTGCCAACTTATAAAGTAGACTATTAGTTAGATACTAAAGTAAGTATTTTAGATATAATTAATTGGCTAGAATGTGTTTTCTAATTATTATAGGAAGAAAAAGTGAATATGTTCATAATAAAAAAGTTTTCAAAAATGTACTACATCAATACAACGGTTTTTAGAACATTAGCAAAGTAATTTCTTCAGCACTTATGCCGCCGTATCTAAATAAAAATCTTTACCACATGACATGGCGGTTTCGTCGTTGACAGTATGGATTTCTACGGAAAATATGAAAGGATACTGAATACCACATATCTCTGATATTCATAACGACCTCTGCTGTGGAGAATACAACGCTAAATATAACTAAAAACTCTCATTTACTCCGCAGTTGTCCTAACCAGGATAACGTTTTTTGCATGCTTGGATGCTGTTGATCAACAGATGTTGAATTCTCAGTAAATTAAATGCTAAAGTAATGGGTATGAAAAAATCAGAATTAACTATCAAAAGCTTTATAATTGAAAACATGCCCAACATAGCTGTGTAAATAGAAGTACTCTTTGTTCTAGAATTACTTGTTGGTATAAGTAAATCTCAGTTCTAGACATCGCACTGTGATAAGAAGAAAGTAGGTTACAGCCAAATAAGGGCACAATATCTCTACTATTACCTACAGGTTGTACAGTATATCAAAAGAATGAGAGCTATAAAGCCGTTTTATAAAATTTTACTTTATCGTTATTTTGACTACTAGAGTACACAACCATATTAGTTAATAGTATTTTTGCTAATACTGATGTAATAACTTTAAGGAAATAATAACGCAGATATCTAAAAACAATTTTTCTAACTATACCGACCAATGAAAAAGTTAAAATAAGCAAACATCTGCAGTGGACTTTCTTTTGACACAAAGTCTACAATTCGGCAAAGCGTATAACCATTTTATCAAAAGCGTTGGAGCAATACCAGGTTACAGAGCTCCCTGGGCATTTTCCATTTGTTCACCTACTCTCAATAAACACATATTCTGAAGAGAAATAAACTTGATGCAACCTTGAAATACCTGGTTGCAATGTATAATTTAAGGTACCTAAAAGAACTTTTAGGCCCAAAAGACTTGACTAGCCTAAATGAACCACTGAGCCCGAAAACTCTACATGGTTATAAAATCGAAACCAAATGTTACGCAAGCTTAATTAAGGAAGTCTAATAAATGCTGAAAGAGTATAATACCTAACTTAAAAGTCGGCTTCGTTTGTGAATGTACCTAGATCAAATCTAAGTGGGATATTAAAAACTTGTTGGCAAAAGTATCTTCTAATAGAAAAAACTTCACCATCTTGAGAAACCAAGTTCACCAGACTGGTTTAGAAATTCTTAACGTGCTAAGAAGGCTAAGTGGCCTCAAAAATGTTAATCAAACCAAAAAACCCAATACTATCCAAACTTGAACTTGGTGGTACAAAACTTGATATGGTTTTCACCATCAAAGAGTGTCGTCTTAATAGATTTTTAGTTCTTTAATATAAAGATCCGGAAAATATCCATTTTCCCATGTGTCAGACCTTAGCTTTTTGTTGATAAAGACTGTTTAGACTACTGTTTACAGATGTAAAGAAGTTACTTTCTTTATATCACAACAAGCTATTGCTATTTTAGGAACAATAAAGACATTTTATCAATCTAATGAGTTTATCTACAAAATCACCGTTAAAGTATAAGTTTGGAGAATACCATTAGTTATGTCAAGGCCTAGACGTTTTTCAAAAAAAGCATTTTCAGTTTAGCTACTTGCTTTAAAACAAAGAAGCTTGTGTCAACAGTCTGTTTGACAGAGTAGAAAGGAGCTTAGAAAGAAAGATACAAAGTACTCATCCTGTATTTGGAGCTAACTCACGAAAGTTGGGCATATTGCAGCAGTCCATTCTAGGGATACCACAAATCTGTGCGCAGCGCAATTTTTGATAAAATGAAAAATCAAACCATTTCATCTTACAATGTACTTTATTATAAATTCTGAAGTCGTTAATTACTTTTGACAAAATTACACCAAGATTGGGACATGAGATAAAAAAAAACATGAAGAAATCAGATGGAGACAAGAGAATTTATTTACTTGCGAAAATGGAACATCTTAGAGTATACTTGGTCTGAAAATCTCTGTTGCGATTCTATTTTGCATCATGCTAGTTTATCTATCGACCTAAGGGAGGTTCTAAATGAAATAGTAAAGGATTTCTAGAATTGTACGTCTGATATACTTGGTGATGTTTGCAAATTAATACTAACTCCTTATTTAAGAAATGTATGATCTTTTTCAGCTGTGAAAAGAAAAGACAAAAAATTTGTATACGTGTATGGGATATGCCAGAAAACAAATAAATAGTCAAAATCGGTACTCATATGAGCAGCAAGCTGAAATTTGCTCAGTCTTGTTAAGCATTACACTCAATAACTACAAATATTTTATAAAGAAGAAGTTTTAATATCATTCCTAACTGATTTGGAATTCCTAGATTTACTCTCATCTGATGTCCTGATGGCTCCCAACAAAATTTCGAATTTTGATGCTGGACAAGCACAATCACATTTGATGAGATAATAGAACAGAAATTAATACGAACGATCTTTCTCAGTAGCTTTGGGTATAGATTACAAAGATTTTCACAATACTGTGACCGCTTTGTCGAATTCTGACTCGAGCTTGACCACCTTTGTTTGAACATAACATTTCCAACATTTCAAGAAATTACTTACTTTGCTAGCAATTGTTTATTGGCTGTTATAGTTGCAATGTTAGTTACTACACAATGCCCTGCGATAGCTCATTTCTCATTCTGGTTTTTGTTTTCTACTTTTATTCTACTTTACACTCAGGACATGTCATTCGTATCACTTTTGTGTGTGTCTCTCTCTTTCTCTCTCTGCTTTGCACGTTTGCTCTACTAAAAATCATTTTAATAAATAATCTTTAGGTAGTCAACTTTTTTAAATCAACTGGAGTCCAAATACCTGTTTTACCTGACCCCTTTAACTGCTATTTGTCAGCTGCTGTGCAGTTTAAAATTATTTACTCTTTTGCTTGTGATATTTCTGATTAACACCGGCAGATTTACTTGAAGCGAAAACGTTTCTAGACTTTCTATGCGAAGGAACAATAGACATTTTAGCTGGCATGTTTCTTATAAGGTTACGTACAGGTTCTAGTCTTTACTTTTTTTTTGTATGGTTCACATATCAGAGTTACTTCGTCTATTTTACCAGTACCAAAAGCATCTGAAGACACTTCAATTTAACTTTACCTCAGAAACAGGGCCGGCTAAAGAGTCGGGTTTGTGGGGCAACTGCCCAGGGCCCCGCGCTTGCTGGGGTCCCCCGCCTTAAGAGAAAAATAATTAATTCTTTGTATCTACATGAACAAATTAAATTTCTAATTTTTTCTAAAGATTTAAAATAAACAAATTAGACTATGTCTGAAAAAGCAGTGTGTTTCTTCTTTTTTTTATTTAAAGGGCCCCGCAAAACTTCCAGCCAGCCCTGCTCAGAAATAATCAAACTAGAAGTTCTTAAGACAACCAACTAATCAATAGTAATTAGCTTATAGCTTGTAGTAAGTTGTTGATGGTTAATTATCACCTCAGACAAAATTATGTTGCAAAATGAAGAATTGATGATGAAATGTATTAAGTTTCTGTAGAATATCTGCAATTATATACTATTATTAGATTTTGATAGACAATTGAGAATTTTCAAATTGAACATTAGACCAACGTTGACACAGAGATGCAAAGCTTGATAATGTAACAAAGTTTGCGAAAATCTATAGTTTTTACATGTACAATGATGTTCTAAGAGTAAAACAAAAAGTTCGTTCTGTTTATTCAGTAGTCTAAAAATAATAGAAACGGATTGTAAATATAGCAAAACAAATTAAGTACGGGTAAAGATGGGAAGGGTAGTAGAAAATGATAAATTCTGCAAAATAAAAAAAAAGAAAATAAAGTAAAACGTAATATAAATATTTTGTTTAAAAGTTTTCGGCATACACATCTTTTAATTTCTGAAGTTTCTAGCAAGGCAACAATTTCAAATTTTCTGGAAGGTGTATGATATACTCATTTAAGTCTTCTACACGCTTTTTTTTATTTTTTTACTTGAGACTGTTAAGATTCCTGAAAATAAAATTTGAGTGTTATATCAGGACATAATTTTCCAAGGAGCTGTTTGGGACTGTACCAAAAACATATAACTGCCTACAAAACTTTCTAGGTAGTGCTGATTAACATCAAGACTGAAAAGTGCTTTTCTTTTTCAAAATACGGTCTTACTGTGTGCTGTGTCACTATTTCATATTTAATATAATAAGATCATTTGTCTGTTTATTTTTGCTGAAACAGTTTAGAACTCAACATCTTTCACTATAGCATCAATGCTTTCCGCAGTGAATTTAGTAGCAGAATTTATTGAAACTGTTCATATTCAACATAATAAATTATGTACATTTTATTATTTCAAATTATTAAAGTGTGACTAAAACTCTTAATTTTTTTGTCTAAAATAATTTTAGTTTTCAAGATTTACCTAAAACAAAGGCAAGTGAACAATTTGGAATCGACTTCAACTTGAAAGGCAAACAATTAA
The DNA here is from genome assembly GCA_011009095.1 of Ignelater luminosus. Classification (NCBI taxonomy): domain Eukaryota; kingdom Metazoa; phylum Arthropoda; class Insecta; order Coleoptera; family Elateridae; genus Ignelater; species Ignelater luminosus. Next base: position 162,861 of record VTPC01004247.1, read on the forward strand.
GGAATTGGCATCGCATGAAAGCAGAAGATACTTCTTAATTTTAAATTGTGTATATTTTCTTACGTTTTTGCCTTACAAACGGTTTTATCTAATTATACCATTCTTCCTATACAATCCGTTGCTTACAGAATCTGGTAGATGCTTCAAGTATTTTTTCTTTCATAATATTAAAAACTAATATATCTATTAATAATTACTATCAATCCCCACAAAGACTATAATTATAAAAATAAATTTATTTAAATAAAGTACATGGAAATTTAAAAGCATAGAGTGGGTGTAGTTTAAAATTCAATATTTATGCGTATACCTACATGTACCTACGCGCGCACTAATAAAACTGATACATTGTTTTTAAACATTGATAACATTATTTTATCTATAGGACGATAACTTAATAACCTTAACAATAACAGATGAGTTATTATGTCCTACTATTCTTTCATTTATCGTTATTTTATCGAATCAACTAATATAAAAAGCGATCACATTTAATGACCGTCTCAACAAAAAAAGAGTCTTGTGACACACTTTCTTCATGACAGGTAAAATCAATACTATTTTGAATTGTTTTTTAAAAGACCGAACTGTTTGAAAGTGAATGGCGCATTATAAATTGTTAACCTTCACTGTAATCTTTAATTGCAAAAAATATGTTAACCTCAGAACTAATACTAGTATAAACCAACTAATCAATTGTGTATTGTGTTTCCATTTGAACTTGTCCTAATTATATGTATATTTTATTTGCTTTTATTTATAATAAATAATAATATATTGACTTTATTTTTAAAAAGATGTATACTAAAATGCTATATTAGGAAGAGGCGCTACTGAAGATGCATTAGTTTATTGCTCGGCCTCCTCGTAAATCAGAACAAGTACGATGCCGCTTTCCAAGCCTATACTACATAGGATACAGAGAGGAGCAATAATATTTAACGTAATGGCACTGTATAAAGTTAATGGCTTTATGATAGCCATTTCATTGCTAAGGTTTGGGGAATTCATAACAGTGCATAAATATAAATGGTTCATATAAAATATACACACTTAAGCAGCGTTTATCTTGCCTGCTGTTTAGAGCAACTATATGAAAACGAATTGCTTTTTTCTCACAGTATGTGATATACAATGTGGTGAGTTATTAGAAAAATGTTAATGAAACAATGTCATCCAAATATACATGTAGGATAAATGCTCGGGTAAAATGAAATCAATTTGTTTCGTTTTAAATACAGTTCACATCAACGTCCCGATAAAAATGTTTGGTAAGAAATTTTAAAAATTATTTATTTTGAAAATTAGGAGATTTATTTATAAAATCACTAACTATAAGTACTTATTGCATTTTTTTATAGTTGTTTGGAATAAATCTGTTAATACAAAAAAATCCTATATATTCTGACGAGCTTTTTTTTAAATCACTCCGAAACATATGTTGTAGTATTTACACTTACAGTTGTAAGATGATTGAATAAACAATTAAGATCTGTTAAACGTATTATCCTCAGATACAAGATATTAATTTTCTTATATTATTTATAATCTTGTGTGATTTAAGTTTTCTAATAAATCTTTTGTTTAGTTCAAACGGTAGAAACACTTACTTATTGTGAAATACACCTTTTATTTAAAACATTATGTTTGAGCAATCTCCAAAGTGGAATACAGTTTCGTAAAGTGTTTCGCATTATTGCTAAAATTTGCAATGCGACTTGAAATAATTTACTTCTTTTTTATCAAAAATTTCACTTAATTTATAAACTTGAACCGGTTAACATTTTTAAACTGCAAATTACATTTACATACAAATTGTGTTCTTTGACGTGTGTATTTAGGTCAATCAAATTAAAGAAAGTAGAGGTATTAAAACATTACTTAGTCTAAGATTCTTATTAGCACGCACAGACTACACTTAATGTTTGTGATAAAAAAGAATATGAAAGTTGAAGTTGTTTCAAATTAAAAATCACCATACTCTTTGACAAAAATACTGAATATCTTTTAGTAATTCATTTTGCCATGATAGAATTTCGTTGAAGTAGTCCAGCAAATGGAAAAAGGAATAACGGTTGTTGTGATCTCGATAATTCATGGAATTATCTTAGTACTTGCTATTTTCTTTTTGCACTGACTTCGATTTGAAAGGTAAACTTTATGTTGCGTCTCTAGATCTTTGTTTTAATTTTGACTGTCTCAGATGATCGGAAATTGTCAATGTAAGATTACTCTATAGAGTTGACCTCAGAATTCGCTCGTGCCTTAAAATACTTGCGGCAGCTAAAAATATAAACATATTCTTCAATCAACATTGCTCGAAAATTTGAAATCCTATATGATATCACTGACGCTCTAGTTTTGTGATTCCTTGAAATAGAAACCTCTATTTAGAAGAAAAGATCGGAAAGTCTTAAATCGTCAAAATTTCTTCCAAAAAGTGTCTTCGGGCATGATAAGGCAAAATAGCGTCTGCCTTCGCGGAAGCTAATCAATTAACTCATACATAAAAAATTGTTTACATACATTAAACAAAGATTTCCCAAAACACTCTTTCTATAAACCCATACCTCGTAAGGCAAGCAGAATTGCAATCTTAGCCAAACAAGGACAAAGAATGTGCCCTATATTCCACAAACTGCAAGTCTTCAAAATTAGAGAATTACTGATCACCCTGATTACATGTATTTATACTCTGCTACCTGTTATATAACGAAGTGTTACTCTTGAAATAGAGATGTACTGCAGATTGTGCTTCTTTTAGTACTTCCTCATGTATCAAGCTTCATTCAATATTTTGATTTGGCATTCTTCAAACAACTAATAAAAGCTTACGTAAAGCTTGGCAAGAGGTATGGTTTACTAGTTTACTAGTACCAAGCTTACATTAAAGTTGCGTTAATGAAAACAAGAATCTTAAGATAGAAATAGTTTTCGTTTTAGGGCAGAAATTTCGAAAACTGGATGGTAAACAAATAAAAACCAACCAACTGCTAAACAGTACCCGTTCGACAATCTTTGCATGCAGGAAATTAAAGCAATGATATATGGGAATCGTGAGAAAAATTTTTGGGAATGTTTCTTGGATCTTGCATGTCTGAGTTTCTATCAATTTGCTGTAACTTCCTTCTTCATCAAATATTTACAGGCAATATTGGTTTTGTAAAGCTAGCAACTAGCTATTTGCTTTTATAGCTGCAGTAGAAGGAGCCTAGTTCAGCATCATAATCCTTTATGGAGCTAAGAAACGGATTTGTGGATGGCAGAACATTGATATGCGATTTTTCGGAGTTAGAGTACCTTGACTTGTACCTGTAGTTTCATCTTCAAGCAATAGAAGCGTTTGCCGTGGAAGAACGAACGACCGTTTTATACATGAGAAATTTGTCAGGACTCAACTTGCTTATTTGACTTAACAACGAATAAAAAGCTACTTTTACTGCGTTTACTTTCCTAGTGCAAGTGTCGATGTAATTATTTATGTTTGCGTCGAGTCGATTGTTGATATCAATTTGTTCTACTAAAGGTTATCGTCTTATACGTAGTTACCAGTCTAGCGTCGCAATGTGCCGCCCATTTCGCTGGGTCGTGTGGTTGTGGCTTCGGCCCTCCGAAGTTCATTAGTAAAGATGGATTAAAGGCTCGGGGATTGGAGTGGAACTTAATGTACGGCAGCTGTAACTTTACGTTTCGATAAACGAATATTAAGTTGATGATTTGATTTTTTAAGAACGAAGCTCACAATTCGACAAAATCCTGAAAGCTATATACCTTGTCAAAAGGCATGAAAACATCTAGGAAGATGGCGCCTGTGAATTTCCTTTGGTTTAAGTTTTCACTTTTGTGTTGGGTTATGGAACTGCCTTGCTAAATACCAATTTTTTTATTTTGTATGACAATGTGGTCTTCGATTTCTTTACGTTCGTTGCATGAATGAGTTGTCAAATATCTTCCTTGAACGCTGCTCTTAAGGACTCGTCGTCGCCTGCTGTTTGGCTTTGTGTTCGGACTTCGCAGTCTATTCTGGCAATGAGTTCCACGTCAATGTCGTAATAATCCGGATTGCACTACCATTCGAAGCTATTGTCAAATATATTCGACTTATCAGCGGTGAAGTAACCGTGTCCAGAGACTGTATAGCAATCATTATTTAGTATTGCTGCATCAAGAATAGAAAGAAATGTATCATACTTAAAATTCTGAGTTGTCAGTACTTCCGGTCAATAAAATTCTTTCTGCTTTCCTAACGTAACTCTTGGTGAGTTATTGTTACTTTAGAAGCTAAAAGAAAATTTCAAGAGGGCTCTATGATTCTCTAGCGATGACATAATTGCAGCAAAGTGGAAGTTGATACGTGAGAAAGGCAAAAGTAGTAGTTGTTCTTGAACATAGTAAACATGAAAAACATCTTTTGCCGCAAGCAAATTCTACACCCCTCCTACCAAGTTTATATCTGTAACAGCAAATTTGGACTATGAGAAAGAACATATTTTCCATGTCCTGTAGTTGTAGAAGTCTTTAGATGACACATTTGTTTTATGTTTCGTTAACCTACTGCTTCATTTAGGAATTTTTGGGATTACAACTGCGGCTAGTAGATACAATCTTCATAAAATGTGAATCAGCGTTTGAGATTTTGTCGCCATGTCGTTATTGTCTTCACTGATACTTCAAATTTAGAATTGCTCTAGAGTCTAGATGAATTTTCGTTCCATGACATTCTAACTGGATACCTACTCAACTGTTCATGTCTCAGTAAAGGAATTAAAGCAGAAGAAAAGACCGATTTTGTTAAGAATCCTACTAAAGTGTGTATTAAATAAAATTTTTTATTAAACAAAATTTGCTGTAAGAAAATCCCATTGAATTTATACCGTTCGAAAGGCTGTTTGTTCTTGATTATGATTTTTCCCCTAAGCTTACATGGTATATTCATAATTATCTTGTCAACTGTAAGCAAGACAGTATAATAAAAATTTGTTAAAAAACATGCAAAAACATATTATTGTTCAATTCAAAGACAATCATTTTGACTTGTGAACAATAAGCTTTTTGTTCATTAACTGTAGGTAAATTTAAATCTCAAAATGATTTTCTCAAGGTATGGAAATTAAACAACGTGGACGTTTCTCAAAGATAATTTTTTAATTTAATTAAAATAGTTTATTATCATAAGATATAATTATGATTTATACATACATTTATAGTTTGTAACTAAGCGTTCAAAACCAGAAGTCAACATCTCGCTGCGTAATTCCGGTAATTTATCATTTCTGTAAGGTGAAATATATGTTTAAATAAAAGAATTAAATATAAAGTAAATAATATCATTTGCAGTTAATTAAACATATTTTAAGCGTGGGTATTACATAATAATAATGTTTGCGTTTATTTAAGATTGTTAAAGTACGGAACAATACTATTACATGTGATGAGTAGCTTAAGAAATTTGTTAATAACTTAATTTTGTTTTTAATTTACTAATTATTATTTCGGTAAGGTTGGAATTTAGAAGTTGCAAGTTGAAATTAATGTGGATGTGCATACAATGGAAATCTAACATAAGAATGCATTATATTGTAATTTTCTCTTTAGATCTACAAAAGCAGGCTCGCAGGTAACAAAGTTCCTTGCTTAGCTGGTAATTAAGGATACTTCAAAGACAAATTTATTTTCAATGATTTAAAAATGCTTTATATTCTTGTTGTTGAGAAGCAGCAGTTATGTCGTAAGATCTTTTACAGTGTAATTCAATACATCATTTCACGAATCATAATGAAGAGTTATCTACTACGAGTTTCACTTTGAAAATATTATGAGTAATGGGGATGCCAAACATTTTCTAGGTTAGAGTTCAACACTTTGATATTTTTTTATGATCTAACAACAGAATGCAAACTTCTTTAAAAAATACATTGCCTGCCTTTCCTGTATTGTATTCTCGAAACCATCAACTCAACGGCCAGAAGCTTTACAGTCATTCTCAATACGGTATTGAAAACACTGAAAATCTACTCTGTAAAACAGGAATGTTTTTTGTGTTTTGAAGAGAATAACAAATCATCCAAACTTGATCGAAGAACTCTAAATAAAGAATTTCAAAATTTGCCTCGTGTAAGTTACCAGAACATTTTTTCCCTAACGTGATCATGGTTTATGACTTTTAATTTTGATTTTTCAAAGCAAATATTAAGATCTGATTTCAGTGGAAGTTTTAAGTTTTTGCTTTCCCCCATCCATCAAATCTGATCGCTCAGGACCAGACTTTTCACTGATCACTTTGTAGAGTTTTAAATGACTGTTATTTAACTGATATATTATCTTTCTGCTACAACAGATTAGATATATTTTTTGCAGAATACCTTACTTATGTATCATGTTCACTTCGCGTTTTCGGTTTTGCTTTAGGCGTAGTGCAATGCATTCTTTACTAAAGATTGTAAAACAAAAAGTGTAATGTTGTAAAGTAGCTTGATGCAATAGATATCCATTGTCACATCATGAATACTAAACAGAATTCTGGGATTCCAATGTACCGTGAGTGATTATGAGCTTCTGTCATAGAACAGTCTTCACATTAAGTCATGTTTTTCCAACTTTGAAGATAATTAAAAGTTGGTAGAAGTTAGAACATCTTTACGTGGCAATAGCAAAATAAATTGCTAGTAATATCGATTCTTTTTGAATATAAAGAGAAGTTGCGTTCTAACCTACAACAGTGACTACGCATCACTGACAAGTTCTAACAAGAAAAAAGCCGTGTTTGTTCGACATTCTTAAAGATTGATAAAACCCAGAAAAGTCCCTTCATATAATAGTAAGCTAATGGTTATTCTAGATTTTGTCGCAAAAGTTTTTTTCAGTTGTACAAACATTAGTTTTAAGAAAGTGTTTCGAAAAATAAAATTTTTTGTCCATTCTGCTCTTCCTTCGATGGCTCATCCACATCATACATACTGTGTAAAATAATCTCGTTCTTTTATTTAAGTAATTATGATAAGCCACGAATCACTGTTCTTAATATCATACAGATGTGTATAACCAATCATGAGAAAATCCATAACCAGATTGTTCTTGCATGTATCTGATATAGCGGTCGTCAGGAACGTTGAGAAGGCTAACGATTACAGTTATCCAGTGAGATGCTCTTAATTCCGCAATCTAGTCTATGGTCAGACTAGAAACTGCTTAGATGCTGTGCGTATCACTTTTAACTGATAAACCGTAACATTGAAACATTGAGTTTTTGGGAAAAGCATTTTAGGTTTTGAAAGATGCAGAATGCTTTCCATATTGAGCTACGTTGATAAGTTACGATGAAGGGTTGTTTTTAGGAAAGGAAAAAGACATGTAGAAGACGCAATACACAGAAACTGACCATCTTGTATTAAGTCTACCAGGACAGTCTGGTTCAATTTTAACAAACTTCATCAAACCTATCAGTCTACTTTTGATTCTAACTAGGCAATTCCATCCCTGCAAGTTACAGTCCTACAAAAGTTTATATTGAAGCGTAGCTCTTTTAATACAGAACTGCAGTTTTATTGGTGTAGGAAAAAATGAAGTATGAGAATTTACAAAATAGACGACTTCGCTTTTTTATTAAAATAAAATTTTGATCAGATTTCTACCAACATAAATATTTTGAAAAGTTGCTTTGGAGATACTGAAATGCGAACTATTTAGACTATTTTTAAGCTTGACCAATATCAAATGCAGTTGTAAGTGACGACGTGTCAAGGTCCTCTTTTTGCAGAAAATGTAAAATTTATATTTGCATAACGCTTGTGCACCCTCCCAAGTGCATTTTTAGAAATTTTCTGTTAATTAGCGCATAACTCAGGAAGTTGACTAACGCCCTGTGCCTGGATTGATGTTTCTCAAGTTTGAATACCTAATACAGAATAAAGTAGATAATATGGAATACTTTTTTTCAGGCTCCTGATAAATTGCAATTAAAATTAGTGTGGTGGTTAGGTTAACCTTGATTGATTGGTTTCGATATGATATGGAATGGCTGTTATGCAGTTAATAAATTAGAAGAAATCGTTCACTGATTTTGCAAGTTGCAGTTAAATATTTCCAGTTTGTGTTTGTTTGCAAAATGCATTCTCTAACCGCTCTGTTGCCAAGTACTGCGAAGGTTAGTTATGCGGGAGCGTTAGTTACGACAGTTGGTGGCATACTTAGATCTGCTTTCTAAATAATCACCTATTGAGATTTCAAGATATCTTATCCATCGTTAATTTTATTGATGTCCATACCTGAAACTCATCTGCTTCATGCCTTACTGTTTACATTCAGAACTAAGATTGTCGATTAAAACTTCACCACTGATAATAAGATGGTCAAGAAAGTTTGTTGAATTTTCACAAGATAGAGACAATGCTTTGGGATTTCCATAGAGGTCGCTACTGAAAAAGCTTATGTGACAAAGGCCTACTATTTCATCTGCGATCTGGAGAAAACAATTATGGCCGATGCTATAGTGTGTACCATACACTCTTCATGATAAGTCTAACTTCACATTATGATATTGATATACTTTCAATCAGTGTCTCTGGAAAAGATCAAGTCATCGACAAATAGCCTTCGACTAGTACTGGCACACTTCCTTCTATAGCTAGGTTTGATGCAACTGCTGTTGCTATAACTAACATTCTTTAGATTGGTAAGTTGCTAAGAAACGAATTTTACATTTCCGAATTACATAATCAGAAAACCCTTACCTTCAGATTATTTCATGTGAAAAATCGAAATTGTCGTGTTTTCATAAAGTTTATTGCATACCAAAACCAAAAATGCCATAATCAAAAATTAATGAGACTAACATAAGCAATTAATGTTTTTGATTGTTTTTTTTTGTATTAAAAATAAATCGATTCAATTCGCCTCGGTCTACCCTAATATCCAAGTTTTCTTAGAGGAGATATCTATGAATAATCCATACTATACAAACGTCCAACAAGTTGTCATGAGGTGATTCCCTTCAGCTTACGTTTGGATAAACTATTCACCCTACGTCTCTTTATACATAAATTAACATTTTTGATTTTTGTAGTGATCGCGCTTAGCTTTCTGAAACTCATTAATAGGTAGAATGAAAGATGTCTCAATAGCATTTCTATTGCATAGACGGGAGAATTTTTTTATTGTTCTGGTCTGTAGACAAACTGTCATACTT
>VTPC01004247.1:172144-250668 GCA_011009095.1 Ignelater luminosus
TTTTATTGTTCTGGTCTGTAGACAAACTGTCATACTTTGGTTTGTTTGATTTTAGCAGCTACGTTGAAAATTAGCGTGAAACTAGCAAGGTGGTGTTGATGATACACTGAAACCGTTCTAATTATGAATTTGCAATTTGGATTTTTGATAGTAATTTTTTCACGTACCACTAGAGGTTTGATTACTAAGCAGAATTACTTCTGATGATGCTATTTTTCAAAACGTAATAAAAAGATCTTTCTTATTGGGGAAACACCCAGACTCTAGATTCTCCAATCTTTTTTAAATGTCTTTATATCCTTGCATTCTTCCTCTCGTCCTTCATTTTTCTTTTTTAATTTTAAGAATAATTACAGTTGTTGGTAGCTTATTGACCAATTTTTAGAATTTTTAAAACCTTGAAATTTTATAATAATTATTAAGGCCTATTTTAATGGGAGAATCGAAGAATTTCCAAGAAACAAAAATTTCTGAAGATTCTCTTTTCCATTTTGAGTAGCTATACCTCAATACTATTATTGATCGACTTTTAGATTTATTGGAATTCTGATTCGTTTTTTACATTGCAATCAGGATACGTGCAAGGTCTATCCTTTTAAGAGTTTTTTTCAGAATTTTGAGCGACCATCGTTGACTTGGACTTTCAACCTCTCAAATAATAAGCTCTTAACGAAAGTATTTTCGCAAGGTCGTCTACGGTACAATAGATGGACGTTAAAGGACTTTAAAAGAATTTAACAAATTTTAGACTCAACTCATTTTAACAAACCTGAGGTCACCTAATAGTACACCAAGAGGTCTATCGTTCCTGTTTACCCATTTCATTATTGTTATTTTTCATTATTACAATTATGATTTATTCATTTAGTAACGTCTTTCTTAATTTCCTCTGTTAGTTTTTATTTACCATTCAGTTTTTTTCACAACGACTAGAAACTAATAATATTAATTTTACTACTATTATCATTTTGAAGAGAATTGACAACTTTTAAAATATATTTCCTGTGAATAGATTTCTTCACGTACTTAAAAGACTGAATAAATCAAAAATTTATTATGTGATTATTAATAACATGTGTTAAATAGTCATTAATAGCCTTTTAATCTTAACGTCAAATAACAGAATGAATTGCAAGTTTATATGTCAATTCACGTAGGTATTATCTAAGAAATAACTTCTTACATAATAATTTACGTTTGTTTTAAATAAATGCTTAAAAACATTAATTTTTGTACTTAAAATAGAATTAGAAATAATTTCCTGTTTGAAGCAAAATTCGTTACTACTTTTTTCTCTGGACAACCGTTTGATTTTTAATTTTAGAAATGGCTAAAAATAAAAAATTCAGAAAACTTGTTTGAAGAATTTTTCTTCCTCTAATATAATTTATAGATGTGAATGCCGACAAATTTCTAAAATATAAAATTAAGAAACCAAAATAATTATTTGTTTTTCTAAACGTAATTGAAAGCTTTAATATCAATTAATCCGTACATAATTTTAATAACCGATTAGAAAATTGATCTTGTAAATACTTTATGTAGCTCTAATTAAATTACAATAAAAACCATAACTACTTGAGGTCATTTAACCAATGAACTTCAATAAACTTTTTATTTATAAATAGCTGTAAGCTTCTAGTACGTTAGTAGGATTTTGCAAATTTTCATCGAATGTTGTAAATATGTATACAGTTGAAAGGAATGTACGAATTATAAATGTATATTTTCTATAAAGTGATAAATTTATTTCGACATTAAATTTGCAACTATCCGATTGCAAAATATTTAGTTTGAAAAATCATTTACAATTCTTTACGATTGCGTTTCAAATTGTTGTGTATTGAAGTAAGGAAATTTTACATTGTAGATTCATGAAATTACTATATCGTCTTTATACACAAAAGAAAACGTTTATGGCTCGTATTTTAATTTTTATGGAAGTCTAATTATTGCAATTAACTTGTAACTTTACAACCTTGTTAGAAAAGTTCGAATTCGCTTATTTTTTTGGATTACCCCATAATACGGCTCAAACAAAAATTGTCAGTTGAAAGGGAAATTATTTGTTTTTCGCGAAAGTGCGTTTTACTCAACGTCTAAGAGGCATGTGTCATTAAAAAGTTTTATCGCCACTTTACTGTGGTAGTTCGCACGTGGCCGAACGAGCCATAATGATATTGTTACATCAATAAACCTATCTACTACATCTAAACATTTGACACTGCTTTTATATGCCAATAAAAATTTAATTTCGAATATGATTGACGAACCTGTTGGATCATTAGTTAAAGTTAGAACTTAACGTGCCCGTAGTTGAGTCGGGTCAGTTTATTATTAATCACACCAAGTAAAAGTGATTTATTGGTTATATACGTTTACCCTACAATTATAATTTTGATGTTCGTCATATATCTTATGTGGAAGTTTCATAGAGTCTTAGAAATGACAAAAACAAGGACTGTCTATAAAATCTTCTAACTACCCATTTGTTTGAAGATTTATTCTGGTTTCTTTTTTATTTTGTTTTCTCAGATTTGTGATTTTCTTAATTAATTAATTAGTTAATTAGAATAAACCGGAAATCTGCAATTAATTTAAGTTAGAATTATTATTTACAATATCTTAAATTATATCTAGACTTTGATTTTCAAACCACTATTTTAAATAAAATGAAATGATTACATCAAACTTCTAGATTTGGTCTGAACAACACTCCAAAATGTATTTCTAACGTCTTAATTACTTTTTTAAATTTTCTACCTAATTTAATGGCGCCCACAGATTCGATACTCGACTTGATTATAATACTCACTCTAATTAAACTAATTTACTTTTTTAATTCGATTTTTTTTGTATGTTGATGTAACTCTTTTTTACACAACGATGTTTTCTAGTAAATTTAAAAACTGGTCTTATAAAGTAGACCTCGATTTCCTTGGACAAAGGCAACGGTTGTGTGTAGATGATCCAAATATATATTCCATGCATATTGAACTTCAACCACACCCTACTCCATTTCGTCGTCACAAACTCTTTTCAATTCGAAACTGAAAACTATAAATAGCTACAGAGAGAGAAAATGTTCGTGATTGCTTGCCAGATATTTAAGTGGAATTTGTTTAAAAGGGGGGCTTTTAAATAGATTAATTTATTTTGTTGTATTTTAAGCTGAAAGTGAGCAGTGCACAGTGTAATGTATCCAATAAATAAATGAATTTATGTGTACTCCGCTTTTCAGGCTGTAATGATAAGTTAATTATTCTTTGGAGTTTGCGATATATTTTTCACACATGGAGTTTTTTTAAAGCCTTAAAAAAAGAGGAGAAATTATAAATTCAGCAAATAGAAAGACGGATAACCCAACAGAAGCAGTGATGATCACGCGAATACATTGATCAATGGGTTGGAAATTTACGCGTCGTTCGTTTGGATTTTTCAGATCATGAATTTTTATTTTTCTACTATAAATTCCGTAAAATACGGTGACTTCTTTTGATTGTGCGAGACTTTTACAGACTACGAATTCCTTTGCGAAGTTATAACTTTGGCTATAGGTAAATCTAAAATTGTAGGAAATGTGATCCAAAATATTATGAATACTTATACTCTAAAATTTAATCTTTTTCATTTTTCAGTTAATTAAGATATTTGAAAAATTTTTAAAAAATTGTATCACTTATTTAGTGGTGAGATAGCAAATAACAAAAATCTATTTGACGATGTTTAAGAGGAATAAAATAGTACGTGCAATCAAGATAATTAAGTTTGAATCGGAAGCAGGTTTTGAAAGTAATGTTTAGGCGTTAATCTTTTTTAATATTGGGAGAGAATGGATCAAGCGTTCATTTCAGTAGGTATTCTTAGTTAAAGACTGTGAATAGTATTGGTTCTAATATAACTACTTGAGGCACACCTTATATACTATAGTAATACAAAGACTCGACTAACTTAATTATAAAACTGCAATCGTTTTCTACATCATAACTCATTACTTATCTCTTTTCTTTCCTTGCAGCATGTCCAATTTACGTTTATTGGCACGCCTTTGTTTATAATATAGGACAACACGACCTTTTCCTAGTCTACTAGCTCTACAGTCTTGTTTTATGTTTACCAATTGTATCTCCATGCTCAAAACGCATATTTGATCAGATTAGTAGGCACGGAATTCGAGTTATTAGAGATCTAGAAAAAACTAACACTGCAATTTAAGAAAAGACATTTTTAAGAATTTCTCGACTGTGATACGTCAGTTTTCGGCAGTTTCCAAGACACTTCAAAAGTAATTCTTTTACAGTATTGAATGAATCTTCCTAATAGATATCTTTGAACTTTAGTTTATTTTTATATTAGCTCAGTTTTAAAAGAATATTATTTACGTTCAAATACTTATCGGTCTGACAAATAAGAAAAAGAAATTAAAATTGATGTCTTATCTACAGTAACATCCTTAACTTCAACTTTTATTAAATTCCAAGAGAAAGACCAAAATTAGCCAAAACTCAAAATTGTCTCTGAGGTATTAACAGTAAGAAATACACACTAGATATTTTAAACAAAGACTTGTTGCCAATTAATATTTTTTACAACACATTTTATAATAATAAATAAGAACACTTTTCTACAACCTTTCAGCCAAGATCTCAATGACAGATCATTCCTGTTAGTCAGGCATCATCCTTAACAAGTAATTAATTGCAATGTACTTGATCGTAACCAACATCATCGTCACGACCTGTTCTACAGTTTTTTTTTACCCAAAAGTTTAATTTGGGTAAATCTGACTGAAACAAGATAACCAGCCTGTCTCGTTCCTCGTTTTTCTTGATCGAGACAAAGGGCAAACGTTTTAGTGTTTCAAAGTTCATATTTTTGACTCTTACAGTACAAAGTTCTTTTAACCATTGTCTTCTAACAAGTGAAGAAGTTACAAAAATCCAAAGACTAGATTAGTTATTTTTTAACTCAGAATTTCAACTATTTTGCACCAGAACAGACAGTGTAAATCAGGGGCGGATCCAGGGAAGACATCTAAAGGAGAGGACAACTTTCTTTTCAAGTTTAGTCTGTTGCATTTTTCCGATTTACATTTACAAATAGCAGAATACGGAAACTAACGCGAGATGCAGAAATTAACAACTTCAAACGGCTGTAATTTGAAAACTATAATTATTTAGACTTTGCGCTCATTGACACTTTTGATCTACACAATAAGGACTATCACGTACCAAGGTTTCAACAATTTTGACCGGAAGCCATTTCCCATAAGGATTCTGCGGGGTCCTTTAGGAAAAATTATTTAAAAATATGTTTATGTTCTAAAAACGTTTCCGTGGATTTCACAGAAAGCTGGAGGAAAGGGTTATGGCCCCATGCCAATCTACTGTTCTGGGGGGGGAGGGGGCATCGCCCGATGTAAATGTGCTGCAGTCATATAAAGATTCAAATACACTAACTTGTACGGTCTATCTTTATACGTAATCTCTATTTGGGTTTTATTTATGTATCTACTGAAGACAAGAAATTCAGATTTGGTGCCATCAAGGTTCAGACATGGAAACATCTTGGTAGTAGTGACCGGGAGCAAAACGGAATAAAACATGAAAACAATATTACAGTACACAACTCTTGACATTTCTTTGGAGCAAAGGCAAAACTTTCATTATTTTTATCATTTGGTATATTTTAATCGAATACATACTGTATTAAGAACTTAGGCAAAACGTTTCAAAGAATGTCTACTAATGTAAAGAGGTTGAAACTTAAGGAAATTCGGCAAAGGCGTCTCATTAAAAAGCACGATTTTTAAGAGATTTTGATAAATACCTTTCCATGTGGTTACCTCATGTTTGGTTCAGAATCAAAAATGAGGTCAAAATTTGTAAATAATCGGCGGGACGTTGTGGAATTAGATAATGACAAATTTATTGGCTATAACTGGGGTTGATGCATTGCCTTTATCCTAGCAATTTTTAATATCTTTGTCTCTATGATAACTCTCATTGATTACAAGTTGAACAAAATAATTAAAAAGACTTAGAACCAAAATATCATTGCTTTCTTTGCAGAGTGACAGATATATTTGGTCGTTATATAAAGCAAAAGGTATTTTGCCCCAGTTTTTACTTTTTTTCTAAAATACAAAATTAATAAAAAATCAGTGATGGCTTTGATACAGAGATGTGGTGGTTGTAGCTTTTGTAGAGATTAAACAAAGCTACTTCTAATGAGTGGTTTGCATTCGACTTACAAACTAAGAGCATCTTATCAATTTTGCAAAGATGCTTCGCGAGGCTGCTTCAAAACGCATTTTTGCCTCGGAATGTTTGGACGGCAAAACACTGTAAGCTCATGAATCAGCACGAAGTATCAGCCTGAGCTGTGATTGTGAAGCAAACTTGCCATCTCTACGACATCTCTTCGACGGGTTCAAAAACCGAAAAATCGCGATAGCTCAGGGTAAGACAGCCTCTCGACTAAAATCAAGTATCAACATTGCGAGATGCATAAAGATCCTTGAAAAGTAGATACGTATTTCTATGTAACACGACTAAAACGAGAAAGGTAGCTCGCCAAAGCCACAGATTAAAAATGTAACTGTTCCGTTTACACACCTGGCAAACCTAGTCTTAGTACATTCAGTTTATGTAGGCAAATTCAATATTTCTTGTATGATGCTTCGAATTGCGTAAACCGCCCGTGAAGAAAATCTCAAGTAAATAATTGAAAACGAAAACTTTTCAGAATAAGACGACAAGGCATATTTGTCACTCTGTATAATTATAAACACCTTCTAGGTCAGTGTTTCTTAATAATTTGTGGAGAGCGGAGCATTTTCGTATATTTTCCATTTTATGAGAAAAAGTCGTCATAAATCATTAGTACATGAGGAGCGAAACGTTTTGACATCACATGGATAAAATATATAAAATTCTGCTGAACCAACGCCATACGATATTTTATTAAAATACACATGAAAATTACTTTCTTCCTCCTAAATCAACATTTAACCAAATAGGTGATATATAAATTGCAACAATAATTCGTTAAAGAGCGTAAGTTTTATTAAAAATTTTTCTCACAACACAAAATAGGTTTTTCCTAATATTTGTCCTACAATTAGCAAAATAATGCTGAAAAGTCTGAAGTTTGATTTTCTATTTTTAATTATTTTTTTTATTTACTCTTGTTCCTAAAGGGGGTTTAAAAGATTGTAGATGAATTAGTGAGCTTTTCTTTACAGATTTGTAAAATGTTGCAAAAGCCTATAAGAAGGATAGGATTTTATTTTCAAATTTTGAACTCTGGATCAGTCGAGTTACTTAAACTAGGGAATAGTTTTGAACTTATGCTGAGCCAGCGAATTCAGCTTCTAGGACTATCTAGTCAGACTTGTTGAACAGTTCAAGAAATTTGAATATTTCTAGTTTAGAGTATTTCTATTCTATTAATCTCAATACAGTACTCTTCAAAATATTAAAAGATATTCCACGGAATATCTGGCGCATAAGGTTTTGCACGAGCTCGCTTTTTAAACTGAGTCACTAACCAATCTAGCCTGAAGTTTGGCCTAAAATCCGATGCCTTTAGAAGAGACTTATATAATTATGTTGAGTTGAAAGTTAAACTTCTTTTTCTAAATTGTAGCTAAATCCTTTTTCATTACTGCAAGTAGGAAATCTGTCTGTACCAGGTTCTTTTCGAAAACTTAAAATTGTTTTATACATGGAAGGATAATGCTGAGGTCAAGCTTCTCATTTTAATAAAACTACTGAAGCATCTACCATGATTAGTGCACTTGAAATTAATTACAACTTTTTTCCTAACTGTTTACAATTTAAGTGAATTATCAACGTCAATCTTATTTTTTGTTTTACTTTTTTCGAGTGCAAGCTCGAGTATAAATAATATTGACTCAGCTCATCTCTAGATATATAGAAACTTACTATGCCCTCATAAACGTTTCTGTTTGTAAAATTTCTTTTGATTTTGCTTTTATTTGAAAATTATCGATTATTATTATGTTGTTTTTGTTCACATTGGAGATATGATTTCAACTGAATTTCTTAATTTAGTTTTTAATTTGGTTTTTTTTTACTCTAAGCTATACAGAAAACAGAACACGTGTCTCAATGAAACTATGAATTTTCTTTTTTAATTAACAATGCCATTTAAGCATAAAATTCCTATAACAGAAATGCAACGACGTCAAAAATGTCAAAGCTAAGTTGACGTGCATCTAAATGCAAAAGCGCAAGATCTATTTCTTCCCTAAGTAAAAATTCTTGTTATTTTTTTTTTGTTTTTCTACAAAATTCATAAATTGTAATTAAGCAATATAGTTTGAGGAAGATGAATAAGAAAATTGCGTTATTGTGCGAAAATCATTAATCTTAGGATAAATGATTAAATGCATACGGATTTAAGGTTTTACTGTGTAGTAAGCCTTTTTTGAGTAGTATTTTAACATAAAATCGGTGCGCAATAAACTAATTCGTTAAGGGAAATAATTAATGGAACAAATAGTCTAAAATAATGTATACCATAGAAGATTACTGAACAATACCAACTGAAGCTAGAAATCAATTGTGTATGGGAGAACAAGAATCGGTAAGATAAACATTTTAGTTCTTAGTTTCTATTGAACTATTGTTAAGTGTGAAATGTAAAAAATGTGAAGAAATAGTAAACAAGGAAAAATATTATAGACAATATTTAATTCCTTATTTTTGTACTGAAACTCTAATATTTATTTAAAAAGCAGAAAAAATATTTAAGAGATTTTTATAACATCAAATTTAACTAATATGATAGAGTGCTTTTATAGGAAATTATAAAATATTTTAGATATTTCAGCATTTTTCCGTAAGAAATTTAAGACAAAATCAGATTGTTGCAAAAAACTATTTGTTTAAAATACAAAACATAAACCATAAAATATTTGGAGTTAGTATAAAGCAATGTTTTTCAAATATTTGGAATGCTTTGAGAAATTTTAAAACCAAAGGAATAAAATTATAACTTCTCACTGTTATAATAAAAATAATCAAGCAATTGTTAAAACTGTTTTAGTTTGGTGAAATTCCGAAAATCTTCCTTCATCTTGAATGTTTTACATCCGTCGGAAAGAAAATGAAGGCTCGAGCTCTTACCTACATACAATCCAATAACAATCATAGACGCTATTTATTTCTTTGCAGCAAAAGTCACTTTTATAAAAGATTTAATCTACATAATTGTTTTTATCCTCCCAAGATAAATATTAAGAAATTGTTATGCAGATCTTAGAAAAACCTTCAATTTTCCCAGAATACTCTCATGCTGGTAGCCGCCGGAACAAGTACAGAAATTCCTTCTAAGATAACATATTCTTATATGGAATAATATTACCGTAAAATCCATTTTTATTTACAATTGATATATTAGAATAAAAAAAGAAAACATATAAAATCATATAATGACTTTATTATCTGAACATTAATTTATGGGTGGGTATTTCTGCAATAAAAATTAAGTTATCAACAGTTGATATCCTAAACACACTAAAGAACGAAATTTATTTTTGGACGCATATAAAAAAAATAACATAAAGTTTTTTCTTGTGGGGGTTATGCATATTATTTTAAATTAATAAGCATACTTAAGCTATAATGAAAATCTCACTTTTAAAAACGAAGATAAATTCTTTTAAGTATTATTTCTCAGATATTTCTTAACGCCTTACTAAATAATATCATCTTACACGTTCTATAGATAATATTTTTTCTACTTTATATAATAAGTAATAACACTCCTTCAAAAGTCAAGAGTAGGTAGGTATAATATTTTCTTCGTTTTATTCAGAAATTAAAGGTATTGTGTTTTTCTGGTTTCAGTTTAGGTTTTCTCATGTTTCAGAACAATAATCTTACTATATTTATGTTTTAAGATGGAAAATATGTTAAACAAACGAAACATGAGGTTAAAATCCTGAGAGTAAACCTGAACGGATTGTAAAACAGGAAACTGAAATATAAAATAATATATTGATAGAGGTACTGCTTGGTACGCAAAACAATAAATTACACAATCAAAGATTATTAAACCAATGGCTGCCAATTTTACAACTAGGTACACATACACATTAATTAGTTGTTTATTCACTTTTAGTGGTTGCTATAGTTTTTTTTACTTTTGTAAAATGCCTTGAGGTACGTTTTAATATCCTTATAGCTTTCCGATATTATTATTTATTGGTTAATAACAATAACAATTCTTTTTTTTTGTTTCTGAAATAATTCGTTCCTAATTCCCATCGGTTTTATAACACTGGGGTTATTTAATTAACTTCTAGCAAGTTAAGTCTAAGAAAATATAGACCCTACACTATATAACCAACCTACACTTGTGTCTGACTTGGTACAATTTATTAAGAAGAGAACCCCAGTTTCTGAGCCTAGTACGATAAACACGTTACTTTATGGTCGACGCGAAATGACGTTTACTACAGCGGTCTCTCCGGAATTTTTTGCATCAAATATTTATGCCTTATTTATAACTTAATACAGCAAAAACAAGTTTCTTTTTTTTTAATAATACAACTTAAGCACAAAAATTTTTGTGTAGGCATAATTGATTGTGCTCAGTGTGTCATAATGTATACTATACAATAGCCTGAAATTATTATGTAACACAAAGTTAGACATTATTTTTACATTGACCTCAACTTGTAGGTGGATATCATGAAAATGTGTCTCACAAAATGTTTGTTTGACTTTTAGGATGACACTTCAAATGTGTATTTGAAGAAGTTTTTATCTACTAAATCTGTTTGAAGCAACACTAAATTAACATTCCCTTGATAGTTTCAAAAGATCTTAGAACCCACACATGTTTGTTTATTAACTTATCCTTCCTTTCTGTTCTTAAATTTTTGACAATCTTGTCATATTAATTTTTTAGTGATTAATTGATTATTCTTAAATTAAAATTGATTTTATAAATTACACTTGTAACCTGAATAACCTTATCTATCTAATACAATAAAAAATCTATCTATCTATGCCAAGGGCTACAGACTACCGCCATGGCCCCGCCTACACCATTTAAATTTTCCTATAAATCTTTCACCTATTTTTTCATTACTTTCAAATTCAATGCTCGTGCCGTATAAAAATAAAACTTTTTTTTCTAGAAATCTCTTGATTTAGCTAATTAAATATTTTCAGGGCATGCTAAAACCCCTAAATCACCGGGACCTATGGTCTTTTATACTTAGGGCGCATGCTCACGGGTATGCAGTTTAAGCTGTATCGAGCGTCGGCCCGGGTTTGTATTGATCCGTAGCAGACAAGATGGCCTCCGTCTCGGCAGGTCCGTAGCACATTGGGTAGAGTCATCCCCATGTTTTCTCTGTCCTTTACTCGCTACAGTATCGACTCGTTCTAACAGCCCATTCGCCTACAGCAATGGAATAACTTGAACTTCCACTTGCGTAGCCGGGCAGGGGTTACATAAAAATGAACCGAAATGACCACTTTCATAAAGACGATATTTAGTTTAGCTAAAACAAATACGTGCCTGGACTTTGGTATCCGGATTCCGGAAATAAAATAAATTGCAAAAGTACGCTTGCTGTTGCAGAACTTTTTTGGTTTAGCTAAGCGAGATAATCTTCCTCTTTCTGCTTAACTGACGGTTTCTTTATAATTTAAAAGAATATTACTGGAAGGATATATACAAGCAAAATGGAAATTTTATTAAAGCAAAGTTTGCTCAAATAAAACACTCCCTTTTTTGTGAATTATTTTAAATATTAGGAGTTCAGGCTTTTATATCCAACTAACCTTTTTTGTATTTAGTAGGAAAAAAACTAATTAAAAATACTTTGTAATGCGTTTAGCATGTTGATTTACAAAATCATTTCCTTTTTTGTAATAGAAAATTAAACTGAAAGTAAACAGCAGTAATCAAGGTTCACAGCGGTGTGTTTACAACAATTTATTTTTTTCTCACTCATTTCAAGGGAAACACACCTTGTTGACATGGTATTCAAACTCGCAGTAAAATGTTTATGTAGAACAATAATTTATTAAATTTAAAAATTCTTTTATAACATTTCAAGTTTAACTTCATAAACTAACAGCAAAAAGGTTACTACGTTTAAGCTAATTTACAAGTGAGAAGTTAATGTACGAGTTTTAATGAGGGCTAGTTTTAACAAGAGATGGTCACATTAATTCGCTTGAAGAGTTTGTGTAATTGCGTTAATTACATTGTGCTTGTGATTTTAATAGAATCAGAGTTATTTTTAAAACTTCACTTTCAATATTTTATTGTCTACTTCAATAGAACCGATTTTATCTTTCTTCATAAATTTTATTTGTAATCATTTTCAAGTTTTGGTATATGACCTACATTTTTGATGTTGATGTCATTTTAATCTTTCTTTATGGTTGACTTTAAAGTTTTGTGTAGTAAACCGGTTTAACAAAGGAAATTAAAACAAAAGCAGTCATTGCAAGAAGCTTAAGTCGGGTTTTTCAAATTTAGGTTTGTTCTGTAGGCAGCTAATACAAGAAAAAAACAAAATTCTTCATAGAAGAGCAAAATTGGATATTCTAGAAAGCCCGTGAGAAAGCACGAGATCAATTTTTATAACAGGTACGCGTTTACAAAATCACCCATTTAGTACACTTAGCGTTTAGTTTGTTTATAAAGGCTGCAGATAGCATAATATGCAAAATACTGAAAACTCGCAGTTTTAATATTTCTGAAAACTTGTTTGGAATAAGAAAATTACAGCAAATGCAACGCAGCACGATAAAACAACGTCTAAAAACGTATATACGTTCAAGTCAGGATGTAATTATGACGCGGCGCTCGAGTCTATACACAGAAAACGCGTCTTAATGTGAAAGAAAGAAAAAATAGAAGATGTGAGCAATATAAACAATTATTATTCATCCAAGATTTTAAAAACAAGTTTGCTTTATATCTAGAATGTCAAAACCTATTTCACACGTGTGTTGAATACGTCGTGCAGTTCTTTATCAATCACCGTGATGGAAACACAACATATAGTTATTTTGGTTACTCATGATTTTATCATAGGGATGACTATTATGTAGTTTGTACTTGAACAATATAAAAAGTTATTCATGCAATTGCATACTAATGATTCGAAATAAAAATATTCTGAGTCTTACCACATAGGACCGATATGATAAAAAAGTTTTTGAATACTTCTTGATTACAGTTTTACCATTTGACATGTAATTATGAAATATCTTACCAAAGTTATTTAGAACAAAATAGAAATAAAAGAAACAGAGCAATTTACACAACAGCCTTGCTGTATAGGTTTATCCAAACCTGCAAAAAAGTAGCATGTGTATTTCAAAACGGTACCCAAGAATCCTTAACTGTGCTTACAAGTGGAGATTTTTCTTGGAAAATTTGTGATGGCTCGGCCTAAAACTGTGCACCGTAAATGGACCTAAGTCTAGCTGCACACTACATAGGTGTGTAGGTACAATTTGAGTATATGAAACCTTCAAACAGCAAAAGCGAAAAACGATGAATTATGATACCATGAATTTGCATTGTTCCTTATTTACTCATTTCCATAGCAGTTATTGTCATCATAGGAGAAAGTGTTCAAAAATCAAGATAATTAAATAACCTGATTGGTGACCAGAGTCTAGAACACGATAAAAGAGTGTTTTACGTGAATCTGTTTTTTATGGTACATACACAGTGTTCAAAAAATGGTTTAAAACCTCCCCAAAGTTATGTCCCTGAAGTCTGGCTAAATTATACAAAATTTTAAACTAATACAGTCCTAACATCCATAGAACTCTATGTCGATATCTGACATTGTTTTCAAGATATTAGAAAATGAAGAAATATTGCAACCGCAACTTGAAAAATTTAGTTTTAAGCCAAAATTGACGCATTGCATGTTTTGCCACATTGCACAAGGATCTTGAAAAAAACTACTAAACCTTCATCGAAGTCGAGATTTGTTGAAAATTCTTACAATCCAGTCCTAACATCCATAGAATTTCATGTCGGTACCTGACATTGTTTTCAAGATATTAAAAAATTGAGAAATATTCCAACCACAACTTGGAAAGTTTATTTTTAAGTCAAAAGTGACGAACTGCCTATTTTGCCACATTGCGCAAAGATCTTGAAACCTACTAGCTAAACTTTCATCAAAATCAAGATTTGTTGAAAATCCTTACAATGCTTTAAGGAAATTTAAAAACGGCAACCATAACCTCAAAGTTCTTCATTCCTTAATAAATCATATAGAAATGCTTGCCAAGAAACGAGGTACAATTCCGCTTTTTATATTTTCACATAAACTTTTTAAGTCACGTGTTATCATTGATAACCGACTAAGCAACTAAGCACTGGAAACACCATAAGCACATTCGAATCCTTGAAAAGCGGTAGTAGATAAGTGGAATTCACCATAATCGCTAAGCTAATGCTGACTTTTTAGAAAACCATCATTATTATTGTCGAAAGGAAATATTGTTATACTACGTTCTTTTCGTCTAATTTTTGCCATTTGATCTAAAAAAGAGAAAATCTGCTAACAAGAAATTTAAAAACGTTTAGATTGTCTTTGATTATGATGAGCAGAATTCAACTTTCAATGCGGAATGAAATAGTTCGATTAAATAATTTTTTAGATACTATTATTATTGTCTTTCTTGCTCAGAATAACAAATTGATTCTTTTTGATACTGTTTTTTAAATAATAAAAAGTTGGAAGCTGAAAATTGCAAATGTTGTACTGCTAATTTGAGGCACATATTATTGCTCATAGAATATCTAAACTATTGGAATTATAAAAAATAAAATATCGCAAAGACTCAATGTTTCTAAACAAGTAAACAAGGAAAGTAACCAAAAATATCAAAGGCTGTTATGTGAGACAGTATAACAGATAAACGCATAGCTCCTAATATACTTGACAAATTTTAAATTTTATAGAAATCTTTTTGTAACTGAATTCATCAGAGAATGACAACCTTAAACAGGACTTCATATACCCTTTAGTTATAAAGGTTACCCTTATCGGTTTTTATCCATAATTGCCTGTAATTTACTTGATAAGAAAGTGATTTACAGTTTAATTGAGAAATATTACCATAAGCTGTTCTTAATCAACATTTAGTGATAAAGAAAGGTTCTTGTTTCCCTAATAACAAAACAAAACTAAAACGTCAAAATAATATAGTGCCGGTAGATATCTAATGTAATTGCTACCTACAAGTCAAAAATTTCGTGATCAAACGAAAGCAAAAAATTTAATTATTATCGTAAATTACAAAATATTATAATATCGCTAAAGGTCTATGCTTACAGCTGCTGTTCTATTTACTGTACGTTTTATCAAATGAAAGCGGAGTTTTGGAAAAACTTTGATCATGAAACTCGTTTTAGTTGACCACGCAAAGAAACTAACAACACCGATATTTAGATTAAGAGCGGCGAAGTAATTGAGGTTTTTCACGCAATTTCGAAAAGTGCGTGATAATGACGTCCTAATGTTTTCCGTGATAAAATTTAAGGGTCTTTTTTCGACTGACATGTTATTATATTTCTATAATTATGTATCAACAAAGTAAACTTCGGCTACATTACAACCTTGAACTATCATTGACATTTTTTTTGTCTTTTTTAAGATGCCGACTCATTAATTATGCGGAAAAGTTAAACATAAATATTCACTTTAAACTAGACTGATAATATGCCTAAAAGTTCTTTTTATTTATGTAAACACTAGCTGTAATCTGTTATTTCTTAATGGCAATAACCTAATTATTGTTTAAGAGATGTACATGTACTTACATTAAAACAAATAACATTTTACTATCACTTTAAAAACTGAAAGTAAAGTACTACTTAACTGTAAATAATTTCAAGAGTAACTGACAAATATTTTGACAACCCTTACCACCAAACCCAAAAGTGTGTCACATTTCAACCCTGAATTTAAATTGGTTCACTATTATACGTTTAAGACTTTCCCTTTAATGGTACAAAAAATTAAGGTACTTTCCATCTCAACCTTCACAAGAATTTGTTACAATGTAAACGATAACTATCTCTGAAGGTAAATATTTTTACATTTGGTTTACCGACGAAGACACAAAACAATAATAAAGAATTGATCAGCATCAGTTTAATTCCAATAAGTATTTGCTACCTACTTACATTTTTTTTAAAACTGTAATAAATTGCGGTTCTCTTTTAATTAAAGTCGTGTCAATACTGATAACATCGAATATTTGTAGAACCAATTCTTTCAGTTCTTCTTCTTATGTATAAATTAAATTTGCCTCTTGTAGAAGTTTTCTTGTTTAAGGTCAAAAGTGTGAATCAAATTAACAATAAATTATATTCACTGAGATAAAAGAGGAATTCTGCTTCAGGTTTCACAGCTGTACAGGTACATAAACATGATTTTTAAATGCTTACATATATATTTATAAAAGAAAGAAAAACTTGTCGTTTCTCTTTGAAAACCACGCTTGCAATATCCAACACATTAGTTGTCAAAGTGGTGCAGTAATATTACGAGTTTATGCATTCATGCCGCGCCTTATGTTAAATTTACTACCACAACTACTTTAATCTTTCCCCAAGGTTGATGTGCGTAAAATTCTATTTTCAAATGGCATCTACCTATTCAACCCTTGCGCAAACTATTGCATACTTTGTTAGAACTTGTTTATGCTAGAAAATTTATGCGTTTTAGAATTATTACCTTCAAGATTACAAAGATTTATTTAAATCAAGAAGGTTGAAGTTTGAATCTTTAAAAAAACCATTTTGTCAGAAAATATTTTTTACTTTTTAAGGAATAAGCAGAAGAGAGTTTTTTATATTGATGCTACACATTTTCTTTTTTTTTTCCTTTGAATTAAATTGAGGGTTTGCTTTATCTAAAATTGAAAATAAAATTCTGCAATCTAAGGACATTTTCATTTCTGCGGTTATTGCAATATCTATATAGCAATATTTGCGCTGCCGGCGTCTGTCGGTCTGAGTGTGTTTTACGGCAGCAACCGCTACGTCATTTTACATCGCTCGTAAATCAACACAGCTCTAATGTGTCCTGATGCATCCAGACGTGGTGCTGGTATCCCGTGATACCATAATCTAGGGAAATCTGCAGTCTGCAGGAAACATGGTATTATAGCGAAACGGAAGTTGCGATACGCGTCTAGGTGTGTGTATGTGTATATTTCATGTTATTAATTCTTCAGACTGTACAATTAGCACATGTTAAAGATATGCTATAACATTACAATGTTACATTCAAATTATGCTCGGTATTATAATTTTTTAGACTTTCTGTGTTACAATTCAGATATCACACTTGTTTATGTATAATTAGGCTTGGAATATTACACTTTTAACAAAAGGAAAAAAAGTTGAAAATAATATAGTAAACGTGGCTGTATATAAAGCAGATATATTCAAAAAGAATCATGCAATAGTTGGAATATTTGCTTACCCACAACATTAAAGGTTACACGTTTCTCAAGATTATTTAAGTATCGTTTTTCATTTTTCCCAATCGCTTAGCACGCTAGTAGCATCCTTTTGGAGTTCTTTCTATTGTATTATTTATTTCGCACGCGAAACTTTTCAAATAGACTTTTCTTGTACGACATTTCAGAATTATTTAAAAATGACTCCTCATTAACAACAAACTGTAAAACATTCTTTATATTAGTATGCTTCAAAAGCTAGTAGCAGCTTGACGTTTTAATATCTGCACATTTTCTACTTTTAAAATATCGTGACGTTTTAATGCACCAGTATAGATTTGCATATTGACAACATTTTCAAATCTGACTTCCAGTTTTTTCTTCTCCTTTCTTGCTAATCAAGACATCAGCTGTGTATGAAGGTTTTCGTAAATTAAGGAAACAAGAGATCTCATGTCTTTATAAACACGATACTTGTCAAATTATCTTGTACCGGAAAACCTGAAATAGATAAATATGCAAAACAAAAAGTACCGAGTGATTGTAATCTATACGAATTACTACGTTCTTTTATTTATTTGTATGTTTTAGTAATGAAAAATCAAAAGGCTTTAAAATGGTTGACTGGCAGTTAGAGTTCACAAGGAGAAACGTTAGATTCTATGTTTCAAAATTGTTAAGCAAACTATTTGCATACAAAACTTGAATAAATTTTCAACACGCTTAACGACGTTTAGATACATGTAGATTTTCATCATACAAAAGTTTGTAAACCAAAATGAGTATAGTACATGCTACCAATTTAAATATTTGGAAATTCTGTGTATGCCTGCTCTAGTTTCATTTCTTTTTGAGATTAATTTGCCCCAGAGAGTGAAATATCTGCGTAATAGCTTTCTGTCTAGGTGTCTATATCCATTGTGATGATACCAATTGAAGTATTAGGCTTAGGTGTTACTTTAATCCAAAAATGTGTGGATGCAAATTTTATCTTTTACCGAGAACTATTAAACTAGATGCCGTTGATTTTGTTTGTTTTATTCTCCAACCAACCAACCAACAGAAAATAAGCCTTGTTCCTCGTTGTTGGCTAGTAAATCGTCCAAAATTAGTAAGCGAAAATTGTATTCTGTGAAAGGTATCATCTAACGGAAGTTATTAAAATTCATACAATTAGAATCAAGCTGACTGTTGTTGTTGAAATTGTAAAGTCTGGTCGCTAATAGTGTGATGTGCCATTCCAAAGCATTAATTTGTTAAATTTGTTTGGTCTCTTTTGCTTGTTGATT
This sequence comes from Ignelater luminosus, assembly GCA_011009095.1. Taxonomy (NCBI): domain Eukaryota; kingdom Metazoa; phylum Arthropoda; class Insecta; order Coleoptera; family Elateridae; genus Ignelater; species Ignelater luminosus. Next base: position 190,935 of record VTPC01004247.1, read on the forward strand.
AATTGTACAAACCTGTTCAAATCATCTACACCCAACCTCTGTATACCTAGCAAAACACTCATAAGAAGAATTAGCTGTCTTTAAATTGATCTATTCTTTTGTATGATAGTGTACCTAGAAATACTCAGTTTAAGAATCCGCAAGTGTCAAAATCAAATACAACATTTTGAGTGTCATCAATCGAATGAGATTGATATGGATGCTTATGGAATTTGTAAACCACAAAAAAAGTCAGAAATTTTAACAAGAACATTGTGTCCCACTTTTAGTCCTGACTCTCTAGATACAGAATTTGGCAAAAAACGAGAGGAGAGTGCTTATTCTCAATAAAACTTGTTGGGAAACGTTTTCTTCATAGTTTTTAATAAAAAAGTCCTGTCACAATTCAAACCTTCTCTTTCCAAGGTATGAGAATTTTCTTAAGAATACAAAAACAATCCCCAGTTCTCTTCAACTAAGGTACATAAAGTTTTGATTTGACTTCTTTTTTAAATCATACGTAATTTTGTAAAAATCAAAAAAAGGTGATTGGTTTAATAGTTTTCAAAATGCGAGACTTAAATGTTTTGATGTTTTTCTGGCATAACGATCTCTAGATTTGGAAATAGAATCTAAGTTAAAACTCAAAGTTTTGCCTGTCTTTCGTTTACAAAATTTTTTGTTCTCCTGAAAAAGCTTTGAAATGTAGGCGAAAAGTTGATTTATGATTCTAATTTGACACTCTTCAAACCCGGAAGTCATGAACTTTAGCTGTAGGCATGTATTAGTTATAATGCTCATGTTCAAAGCAGAATTTAGAAAGATTTTAGCTTTCATAACAATAAACAGCAAATTTATCAAGTAACTGCCTAAACTTTCTTTGTTATTTAATTAATTAACTAAGAAATTGAATTTGGTAGGTTTTAAGGTTTTTCTTACAGTATTTGTAATAAAATATACAAATTCTGAGTCTTGCTTTTCAAAAACAGGCAAAGCACAACATATCTTTTGGATTTTTAAACAAGAACTAAAACTGTGCAAACCAAACTTAAAGCTTTAAAAGCAAAGAAAGGTAAAAAAGAATAAATTTTCTAGGCCAGACTTTCTTCAAAGATTCCATCTGAAACTGATACTTTTGCTTTCTAAGAAACTATGGGTAGCACGTACTACAGGTAACATTACGTGATATTCTCCTTGCAGATTATGCGTAATAACACACGCCTATGTGGTTACCAAACTGACTACTAAGTTAGAAAATGGCAACTCATTTTGAAAAACGTTTGACACCTAGAAAAAATATCTTAAAAAATAACTAAGAGTTTTTACTGCATCCATCTAAGACTTTTGGGTTCAGAAGATCTTAGGGCAGTTTTATTAGATGAATATGCAAATACTTGGAAATCCAATATTCATGCTTGATTTGAAATCGCACTGTTCAAGGCAAAAGTTGTATTACGATTGATACAGAAAACTCAGATCACGTTAGAAACTTCTTTGATTGGGCCAAACGTTATCTGCTTGTGTTTTACCATATAAAATTGACTTAAAGATTAAACTCACGATTAAGATTTAAATCGTTGATGACTTGATATCTCTTGAGTCAGTATTACAGTATCAATAATGACAAAAGACGTGTTCATTTCGAACTACAAGGACAGCTATGTTACTCAGGAAAGAAGTGGGAAGAATATGTTTTATTGATGTGAAGTGGAAGAAATGTGGTTGCCCTGAGGATCACAATAAAAATGCTAGCAGCAAGCCTTTAGGACTGCTAGTCTTAACGAGAACTAATTGAAATGACTGGATACAGTTGAACACACCAAGAGAAAAAACATCCTGTAAAATATATGCTTCTTAGTGCAGCAAAACTAACAATATCTACTATCGGTCTATAGTCAAGGCTGTGGCCGTATTATTCGTTATAATTTTTTTTATTGAGTTTATGAAAAATCTCATGGGCGCTTGTGGAACCCCTCCCTCCCAAGAATTCATTTCCATCCGCGACCTAGTCTATAGTAATACATGCATTGATACAACAACAAGGAAATGCATGGAATTTAATTAAAATCTGGTTGCAGAGAAACTATTTACTATAGTATTGGTGTTGTCTAAAAGTTGATGAGTGTGGATTCTTATTTGAGGTGTTCATTGAGCTATTATACCACACTCTGTTGCGACTTTGGTTTATTATAAACCAAAACGCCCTTCTCAGGACGGAAGCAGAGTCAGCTTCCGAAGCATCGCGTCGCGACAAAATATAGCAACAGAGTGTAACAATAGCCCAATTAACACCTCAAACGTAGTATTGGTACTAAACTTCTGTTAATATGAACTAAAATTACGTTACCACTAAGCAGATAGTTTAGTTGTGTATAAACGAAATTTTGTTGCAGATAGCTAGCAGTCACAGTTCTGCAGTTAGTAACCAAGATTTGTGTGATTATTTGCTAATTGTTTTTTCAATGTATAGAGGCTTTGCATTTACTTGATTTGTAAGAACTTCGGGAAGAATAATTTTGAAAAAGAAAATTTGAATTATTGTGGAAATAGAGTTCTTTGGATCTGAAACATACAATTTTTTTACGACTTTCCGTATGCGTAGACAACTTGTAGTACCGACTGGTACTGACTGGTGTAAATCTAAAAGGGTTTTGAAAAAGCTTCACATCTTTTTGGAAGTCGAATGTGCAGTAAAATGATGCATGTACCAGTGTTGCCATAACTGTTTACTGTCAGTTGCTTTTGTTACTTTGCACAATATCTTGGGCGCTACGTTCAAAGAACATCTTTTGTAACCAGTCAGAATTAGATCTATGTTCATCTAAACATGTTCTCCCAAAATTGCTTTCACTCTTTCCGTGTGCGTAGACAACTAGTGGTACTGATTGGTATAATCTAGAAGGATTTTGAAAAAGCTTCATATCTACTTGCAAACCGAATATGCAGCGAGAGTTGCCATAACTGTCTACTGTCAGTGGCTTTTGTTACTCTACACAAGATTGTGGGCGCTACGTTCAAAGAACATTTTTTGTAACCATAAAATTAGACGTATGTTCATCTAAACTTTTTCTTTCAATATTACTTATACTGCCATTTTCCAAAAGATTGACAAAATGTTGCTCTTAAAAAACCTCTATTGGTATTGGTAGTGTGTGGGACTTGCATCTGAAGATATTTTAGGAAAACTTTATGTGGGAATAAGAGTAGTATTGGTGGTATAAGTCTTTAGAACTGCGATTTTTTGCTGTCAGTATTTTGGCTTATGCCTTAAACCTTGAGTTATAAGAAGTCTCAAGGTTGAACAATGAGCTAAATCTGATTCACAGGAAGAATTAAATTGCGTAGAATACAGCTCAGTGAAACTACGCCAGGTTAACATTGAAAATTAAAATTCAAGTTACGGATGAATGGATTGATGATATAATAATAATATAATTAAGTTTAAAATAGTCATTAGCTTGCAATGCTTGCTTTTTATAATTACCATTCGATTTTATTTCATGAAGCCATTGGAGGGTACTTCCGAACAGTTTTTTTAAAAAGGTTTTTATTTAAGAATATGTCAAAACCATGCCAATATATCCGATATGGTAGTAAGATTCCTCAGAGCTAAACGAGTTTAAAGGCAATACTGTAAACACTTCAGATTGGATAATTTGAAAGACAATGTTGGTAGACTTAGGTTTCAACAAATGGAGGCTTGAATATATCTAAGAGAGTAGAGCAATCTTTTAAAATTTTTTAAATTAATGATAACTTTGGAGTGAATAGGTACCTGAGTAGTTGCTTATAGTTTTTTACTTTTTTGTTTAATATCTATACCTAAACAATAAGCAGTTTTCAATAAAAGATGTTTGGTAAATATATTGTTACACCAAAATAAATTCAATTAAACTCAGGTCAGTAATTTATACAAACAATGTAGATTGATATTCGAAGTAAACCATTCTGTGTAGTAAATAAAATAAATTTTCTCTCTTCGCAAGATGTTAACGTTGCTACTTATTCACAAATTTTCAGTTTAAAGAATATAGACTTGCATTGTTCTCCCGTTTAATAGAATAGTAATGTGTTATAGTAGGTACATAATACATGAATGCAAAGCAAACCCAAACTTTCGCTTACTAAAATTAATTCATTTTATTTTTATTACATACTATTCATATCTTAATGAAGTTGTTATCTGTTATTTAAATTCTTCTATAAAGCAGAAATTACTTTATCAAGATACGTTTTAGAATTTTTTTCTTTGAGAGATCATATCTAACAACTTTATTGAAGTTTTCTTAAAAATTCAACGTTTCAGCACGAGTTTTATTACTGCTAAGTGGCAAGAAGTAACAAAATTTACACTTCAAATTTTATTTTCTGTTATGAATTTTATAGCTAAATTATACAATTAAATGTTTTTCTACTTAACGCATTTGCAAACTACATCTCTATATAATCTAGTTCAGTTTTTATGTGTTCAACGTTCCAATTAATCTAAATGAGAACTGAAGCATGTAATATCGATTCTAGAAATCGATTTTCTGCTTATAAGGACGGAATTTACTATATTTATACTATTTAACTAGCACACTAACATTTCCTTTTTTTCCTTTTGTATGCGTAAGCTTAATAAGCTCAACGAATTTAATAATAATAATAGTAATGAATATGGAAGTGGAAGCGATTAATACATAAATATTTTAAATTCGTATAATGCTATTAGAGTCGTCCACTAATTAAGATAACGTTTTTGTAAAAAGAAAAAAAGAAGCATCACGAAAGTCACACGAGAAATAGTGAATTAAACAACATAACTGAAACTGCTACTCTTCCTGAATTAGTAGTAGGTATGAATTATAAAGGCCTCAATTTTTATAATGAAGCAAAGAGCTTCTTCCCAGGAAATATTAATTTAATTAAAATCTTAATTTGCATTTTTTTACACAAAGCGGTTCAACGATTTCTAACACATAAAAACGGTAACAACTAGATTTTGCGAAATACTACTACAGTGTCTCTGTTAGAATATTGTAATCTTTGTTGTTATAACAATCTGGTGATAGGTGCATTACCATAATTATATATTATATTTTTTGCAATGTTTAAAACAAGCATATGTAAAATCTCTACTTAATGTTCCCAAATAAATTGCTTAATTATGTGTTGAAAATCAACAAAATAATTCGAATTTAAACTACAAATAAGCAAAGTATCAGTTAGCGTCTTTATTTTGCGAAAATAAACAGAAGCTTTTTGATTAAAAAACTACAAAACTATGCGAGTGAAGGACACTATAGCAAATCAGAAAAGAAGAAGATAAGATTATTGAATGCGATTAACTGTATAAAATACTGTGAAGGTTCTATCGTCATTTGTCATATTTTTATTATCTTGTTGCACAAAGTGTCTCTTAAACAGTAAATATCTAAATATATGTATATTTAAGATTGAATTTAAACAAACCAACCACCGACTGTATCAAGAAGAATTGTAGCTAATAGAGCAAATGACTGTTAGAGTCTTCTTTCTAAAGTTGGTGTTAAAAACAGGATCTTAGAAAAAGTAGATATGATAACCCTGCAGTTCAATGGCCTCTTACTGAATGTTTTTCCAAAATCAAAGTCTTCTTGTAAGGACATCTTCTCATTTTTAGCAGCGTTGCAAAATCAAATTCTTCTTTTTGATTTATACGATGAAACTAAGTACATTGGGAAATCCGGGTTTGAAATTTAACGGACATCCTGTAGAATACATAAGCATGTTTTTTCTAGGTAAGCTTTTCTAAGTTTTCTTCTTCTTCTTTCTTATGTTTTATGTAGGTGCAAAACCTTATCTCCTAATTTAATCATTTAATGTTGAAGTCCAGCTCTCTCTTCATCATTTGGTGACCTACCAAGCGGACGTTTAGTTCTTGGTTTTCCAACTTTTTGTAATTCTACTAATCGACATTTTCATTATATGTTGGTTTCAAGTTCTTTTCTTTATCTTCACCATGTCAGTAAATCGCTCTTCTCTGATATCCTCACTTCTGATATATATGTATCCTTAGTTATACATCCTTTTATTATTCATGGTATTTTCATATCTGCTACTTTGAATAATAGCTTGATTATTCCAGTATCCGTTCTCGTTTCAGCCGTACCTAAATCATAGCTAGTCCTGATACTCATCTTACATCTGTTTTTTTATCTTCAATTTCAGGTATAAAAGTCTTGTCCTCCAGATACTCTCTTTTAGATCTCTAAATATTCTTCTGGTTTCCTCGAATTAGTCTTGTACCTGCTTTATTTTATTTTTATTTAAAGTTGTTTACTCCCAAGTATCAAATCTCCTTGATCTTTCTTATTGCTTATTGCTTACGATGTACAGGTTTTTTGCTGATTACTACAGTTCTACCTAATGGCATAACATAAAGTAGAGATTATGCGTTTGGCAGTATGGTATCTTCGGACTGTGGTCATGATCAGATTAAATACTATAGAACTTAAAGAATCTCCTTGTCTTATTCTTATTAATATTAATATGTCAATTGTTAAATAAGTGTTTGCCACTATGATGTCGAGTACGTATAGAAATTACGTCTTTAATCAAATCTCGTCAAAAGCCTTATAAAAGTCTATAAGACACATGTTACATATGCCGTTTTGTCATATCTAAATAATTTGTTTATTAATTACCTTAACAGGAAGACTGCGTCCGCCATGAATCAGTTTTTTTGGAGGTACCTGCTGCTCCTCACCATTTTGATTCTAATAATAATAGGACAATATAATAATATATTACTAATTTTGTTATTGAGTGTTTCATATCCTTCTCTGAAAATAGGTCTGACTATTCTTTTCTTCAAGTCTTCAGGTGTCGATTTGTTGGACTAGGTTCAGGAGTCATTTTCTAGTTTGATTTCTCCGTATTTTATTAGTCCATTTGGAAGGCTTTCAATTCTACAGCCCTTTGACGTATTTATTTACCAGAGTTTTAGCATTAAGATCCTGCGAATAAATTTCCGTACTGGATAGCGTTAGCAGGCTAAACGGATTTGTGGTACTAAATCCAGCCTGAGGAATTGCACAGAGGGTAACGAAGCAGGAAATTAGAACACTGTTTAGGCAATGACACTAAACCATTGAAAGGAGATTCCCAGAGCAGACACAATTTACAATCTTCCTAGATGGCTCTTCAAAAAGAAGTGATAATGATTTACTCAGAATAAGCAAGTCACTTCGCTATGAGTATTGTCCAAGAACTTGAGTGCACAACTTGCGTTGAGAAGAAAGAAGCTGCAATCCACGTACTTTATCACTGTGAAACATATGTCACCAGCTGATATACTTCTTTGGGTCAGGATCATTGAATCTGGAAGAGATAAGAATACCAAACTGGAAAATCTTAAACTTTATTAAAAACTATCTTTTCTCCGTCTTCTCTCTTCATATTTTTCTTGCTTTTTCTATTTCTCTATTTGGTTTATTCAGCTTTTTCTTGGCCAGTCAACTTTTCTTTTGTATGTTATCAAAGGTCAACTTAGGTTTAATTTGGAACTCTGAAGGCAGGACCTTTGTGATACTACAGCTAATTAGTTGATTTATTTATATCAAGATCACAGCACAACTCAATAAAATTTGGCAAACAAAGATTGGTTCATCTTTATTATCACAATTGCGTGATAAACATAAGTTCAAGGCCTTCTTATTCATTAGCAAAACATTTGTTCTTAAATTTACTCTTGTTATAATCTTCCAAATTGTTTTATTTTTATCATTTTTGGCACTACAGAGTAGAGCTTCTCTCTAAGCACTATGCTTAAACTATTGGTAGTGTCTTTATTAGATATGCAAAGGGTAAAATTAATCTAGAAAAGAACATCGTTTATCAAGATGGTTGTCGACATACATAAACTAACTGAAAACAACATACCTACATTAAAATTAATTAGATGTTGTTATAATGATCTTCCTCATGTCTAGATAATATTTCTTTTACATCAACTATAATGCAGAAATATATTTTAAAGATAATGCATCTATGTAATTTGCACCTGGTTGATTGTCCATACCCTAATGTATAATTTACAAAGTCAATAGTTGATTGTAAAGTAAATACTGATGGATGTATTGTAGTATGATTCATTACTGTTTAAAATATTCCAAAATGTTAATGAGATAGATAGAAGCAGTGTTCTTAACTACGACCTTTTTTTGTTTTCTACTAACTACTATCATATCTTAAGTAATTTGTATTATAATGCTGTAATGATATTTTTTATATCACTCTGTATAAAACAGTCTTTTAATATTAATGACTGAAGTAGATAAATGGGAAAATAAGTATATTTTAATCTTTATGTGGTACCTATTACTAAAATATTCATTAATATTAATTAAAATATATATTTCATTTTAGACATGGAATATGGAAACCATAAAATAATTACAACAATATCCAAATGATTATTTATTTAAATTAAAACAAGAGCTTGCCTATAATTACAACAAAAGATTAATTTCACTGTGGAACGAACTTTAAAATAATTTATATATTTATAATTGAAATTAACACAAAAAAAAAATATAAATCATCTTGTCTGCAACTAACTTTGAATATAAATTTCGTTGTGAAAAGATGTACTATTACTGGTATGAAAAGATAAAATCTTTTAATCTCAACGCGGCAACCAAGAGTTGCCGTTAAAAGAATTTTTAGTATTCTTTTGAATATAATATTAAATTAAGCGGTTCAGAAAAGTTAATAAGTTTGTATTGTTGTAGTACTTGGAGCCATCAAGCATGGAGTAAAGAAGACATCTATATAACTTTATCTTACATCTGCCCATCCAGCCATCTTAGGTAAGTTTCTTCTTGTAGATATATATATATATATACACACACAAACACACACACACACACATTTTGTTCCTTTTGCGGCCTCGTCTCAGTAATTGGAAAAGCAAGGCGGAGTTCTCGTTGACATATTTATTTGATACAGCCGGTTTTATCAGCCGCGGTTCTGGTTCCAGAGCTCGTATCCGTCAGGCAGCTTCATTAACTTGCTATCTAATGTTTTTGCTGGAAATATTTTTATTTTCTTTGGCATGCAAGACATTCGATACATTTCTGTTTCTCATTTACCTTTATCTCTCTGCCTTGTTAATTATCCATCTGCATGCGTTCGATAAAAATTCTTTTTTGTTTTTGAATAAATTATTGTAAGTGTTTATCAACGGTTGGTATTCTTTAGCAAAACATGTTTTCAGCATTTAACGTACAACTGTGTAGTAAGATTTATTTTATTTTAAATTCTATGCTGCAAAAATCATAGTTTTGATGGCATTTATTTCAAAAACAAAAACAAGCTCAATGGTTATAGGTACCTTAATAGTAATCAGATGTTAAGATACCATCAAAATCAAAAATTTGTTAATGTCATTTGAAATAAAAATTCAAATGGATGTAGTAGTATAATAATTATCAATAAATAGAAACTCATATTGCGTTAATCACCAAACGAAGTGAATAGTAGTCATCATCACTGACATTATAAACATCTAAAAGCAATACAAGAATGTGTATCTATCTTAATTTTAAGTTTACATTAAGTTTCAGGGATACTACTTTTTTATTATTCCGTTTAATTACTGTCTGTTAGGTGCTTTCAATAGACGTTAATGAACTTAAATATGTTAGGCACATTTGCTGGCACAGTCAATATCAACGAAAGCTAATCAGTCATAGTATTAAAGACGAGAAGACTTCAGTAGTGAAGTAGAATGCCATATGTATTGTTTTACTAGACTCAAGTATTTAGATTTCTTTATACCATATCTTCAGAAAAAAGAACACAAGCTAGTTGGTGCCAATACTAACTCGTCGTTCAGATACAATAATTAAAACTACTCCCAGTTTCTTTAAGATGCTATTTTTCTTTTTACTCAACATGTTAACTTCAATTACAGGGAAGCTTGTTGACTAAATATCAATTTACTCAGGAAGATTATTTAACTTTTATTCATTTACTTTTTATTAATTTACCCAATACCCAAGATGCTTCATCTGTAATTAAACAACTTACCGTTTACTTACCTACGGCTTGTCATAGTCTGCTTTCATGGTCTTTAAGCATAGCTACACATATTTTCTAAAACGATTTGAATCACGTTGTCGTTTCAGTAAATATGTAAAATATATTGTTTGATTATTCTGGCAACATCTACTTGATCTGTCTTATTTGTTGAAGTCTCTTTTGGTGTGTTTAGGTCAACTATATTCTCTTGATAACTATTATCGAATTACTGTATAATTAAAAGTCTTTCTCCCAGAAGACTTTATGGTATTGACATTTACAACTTAAATGCATTGCTTATAAAATCTAAGGGAGCATCTCACAGAAATAACCATGATTACTCCTCTAAACAATACAGCACCAAGAAGGTACAAAAAGTATAATTATTTTAGTTTCAGGTTTTAATCCGTGGCTGTCTTTGTTCGTAACGTCTATTCTAATAGTATTTTTACTTAAGAAACAAAAATTGCAACAAGTTTAATACATTTTTACGTTTTACAAGATTTAGATAATCTTACTGCCTCCTCTGTCATCTCATGTTTATATGTTGACTTCTTAAATGCAACTTAGTCTTAGTCAATGTATGCCAAACGCACTTAATCCCAGCCACAAGTCCGAATTTTAGAGAAGTAAGGCTAAGATTTTTCCTGTTTTAAAAACATTTTTTCCAATGTCCGTAAAAAGTAAAAACTATATTTTTATGGTAAAATATAAAGAAAGGAACAGTAACAGCTTTTTGGCCTTACGTTAGCAAGATTCGGGCTTACGTACAGACATTGGTATCAAATAGTGTAGAAATCACTAACTTATTTTCAGAATTAATGGTACTACTGATAGTACACCATGTAAAATAGCTCATAATATCAATTCCAGCAAACAAACAATACCTAGTTACATTCTGTTGTTACGGCTAGAATGCGTTCATAGTGATGGTGCCTAATGGGTGATTAAAAGTAAAATCTAATTTACGTAGCCTATGAAATTCGAAATTTTTTTGATAAATGAAAACGAATAAATACTTTCACGTTTTTGTAGATTCCACGTTTCTAAAAATTCCAGGTTTGCGCAACCGCCAGCATCATAACACAAATACACGTTACCGACGTACGTTTTGAACTTGCCTCCATAACCTCAATAATATAAGACTTGGTTTGCAAGACGTGTATAAACCGAATAGTTACTTTGGTATGCGTCTGTGCATTAAAAAATAACCCTCTACATTTTGGCTGTGTTGTACAAATATTCAACCCCCACATCATTTCACGAGAAACCGTCATTGCTTTGTAGGATCTTGAGCCCATACGGCTTTCCAAGTTTTTTCAGATTTTTAGGTACTCGCTAGTCTTCATATTTTTTTAAAACTCGGAAGATAAAATTCTAAAATTCTACAGGTCTTTTGTTGCATTGGTACCATATATTATGTACTATAGTAGCAAGTGCTTGCAGGCTCGCAGGAAAATATGTTTTGTTGGTGCTACAAAAAATTTAGTGGAATTTTGGACAGCAAATACTTTTGGAAGAACAGCAAATATTTTTGTCACACAGTATAATTTTCTGCTCTTGCCATTACAGCGTTTTGATAGATACAACGAATTTATAATTTATTTTAGAGTTAGTTGATGCTACAGCAAAAAATGTTTGCTGTCCAAAATTGCTCTAAATTTCTTGTTACGCCAACAAAACGTTGTACTGTTTTTCAGGTTCCAGTTGAGACCTACATAACATTTATTGTAAGTCTGAAATAACATCATGGCATGCATTTACTTACTATAAAGTTTAAAGAGTTAGGCTGTTGCTACTTCAGGAATCACTGGTTACATTTCAGTATTCAGTACAGGAAACAAAATTACATTACTGTAAAGATTAGTTATTGTTTGAAATAGTTACGATTCTTCACAGTATTCGTCATTGTTTCAAACTGAAATATTACAAAGACACAGTACTGGTGAAAAGCACAAAATTCAAATATTCATAGAGAAGAATCATGCCATAATTATTCATCTTTGGATTCAGAATCTCATAGGAAGATAAAAATTTATATAGTGATGCTTTTTAATTTGTTATATCGGATAAATGTTTTGTAGTCAAAAATAATCTTGTATGTTAATGTAATCAACTTCTTTGACTTCGGAATATATCTAGAAATTATACGGAATACTGTTCATCTCTGTCTTCTTTGTTTTAATGTCAACAAGATTTCTCTCATGTCTAATGTCTGACGTTCTACGATATAATAGGTCAGAAGTATAAAGTTGTCATTTATAATTATGATCACTATGGCGAATCAACCATTACTTATAGTATAGGGACGACCTTCTCCTCTTGTCGATGACGTTCTATTTAGCAGATTATAAAGACGTTAGTCAACGACTCTTGAGACTATTTGAAAAACAAGGACAAACAAAAGGCATTATTTCAGAAAATGTGCCTTGTAGTTTGAAATCCAAGTCTACTCGCCTTGCATTCAAATTCCAATTTTGGAGTTTGGAGCGATGTCCAGTTGTTTCTCTAAATCTCTAATATGACTTTTTGGAATAGAGACTTAAGACCCTGTACTATAAGAATATTTAAACTTCAGCGGGATGGAGGGGATTGCTACTGAAAATTTTACTACCTATAGTTTCATGATAGATTTCCGAGTGTTTCTTGATCACAATGATATATCTTGTACATACATCAATAATATTTCAAATCACCAATCAGGCTTCCATCAAAGACTAAGATCATATTGTTAAATGGTGCAATATTCGGTTTTTATCATTTTCAAAGTTTAGAACTATTGTAGATCTTCATGTTTCTAGATTTTAATTAAACGAAACTCTCTATTTAATTTTCCTCTTGTTTTGTGTCAGACTTTTTCTGACGTACAAGCACAACATTTCACAGTCAACTATTTTGATACATGTATTGGCTTAAGGTACGTATATATTGGATGATTTGAATAAAAGTACTTTAAGTGTTTTATTTTTTATTTAATTTTTTCAACTGGTTTCTCCTGAAGATGTTTATTTGAACGAAACCGGTTGAAAAAATTAAATAAAAAATAAAACACTTAAGAAAGTCCAGTTTTTGGTACAGTATTCATAATATCTGCAAGTGGATCCTGTTTTTAACATTCATCTATAGAGAGAGAGAAAGATTATTACTTCTATAAAAAAAACTGATTTTGATGTATTTTTAGGATAGGAAAATACTATCATGAAAATTGATCATTAGACAGTTTATTTAAACAAGTTTTTTTTGGCTTCTGCATGGTTCTTTCAAAATTTTTGGTAGCTGACTGGAAATACCTATACATGTATCTCATGTTGAACATATTTTTTTGTGGTCTACATTTAACTGTCTAAATGAGGGCCTTTACTTTTTGATAGGTGACAAATACGGTCTGGCATTGGATACAGATCTTGGCGGGGGAAACAATCTGATACAGACGAACAATACTTTATAGAAACCTTGGAATGTCACGAAGAAATGGTTGAATCAATTGAAGAGGTCATAGTTATCTGTCACAGTTTTTCAATTTATGGGTTTCTCTTCTATTACCTCATGTAATCTTCATACAACGAATAACTGAATGGCTTTTTGATCTGCGAGTGATAACAATCTTTTATCATATTAATGAATTTGAGCAATTTGAGTGGATTCCTTGGGCTTGTTTTCTTCCAGATATAACTTAAAAACGTTAGCAAATACAACAGCGACAATTTAAGATGTGCTTAACGAGCTCGTTTCATTTCAAAAATTGTTATTCTCTACCAAAGCAGGCTCAAACAATGCTCTATTAAAATACGATTTTATTATTTTTGCAATTGGATGTAATGAATTACAAATATTGCCTAATATATTGAAATGAAAATAATTCCCCTCGGCACATTGATATTCTTAACAAAGCTGCAAGCCATTTTGTAAAGAGTAATTCTAAGAAAAAACAGTTTAACAAGTTTTGTTTGCTCGAATTTGTGTAACACAATCTTCGTTTAAAAATTGTGTTAAAATGTTCTAATCTTTTTTACTTGATAAAAACTCGAATATTATGCAAATATAACACGACTAATTGTTTTACATTAACTCGATGACAGTTTTTGTTTTAAATCAAGATACATAACTATGGATTATAATTAAAGTAAGTACATTGATATATGTATTAAAAAATGCATTTATGTAATTAGAAATTTATACTTAACATGCCAATGACCTTTAAAGATAAAGAAGTTACAATTACAGCGATAACTAACCATGTAGAGCGGTTTCCTTAAAGAAACCAAAAACCAGGTGTTGTTGCTGTTACTATTTATTGTTTAATTTAATATTTTTCTTTCTTTTTCTGTAAAGAAAATGCTTCCATTTTAAAAAATAAAATACAGAGAAAGACATTTTGTCGTCTTTACCCTGTAAAGCTTTATTTTCCTATTTCACTTGAATCACAAAAATAGCACGCTCCTTTCAACTAAACACAAGCTGAAAACTATAAATAACTTGATACAACAATAAAACTTTCAGTAAATTTTCAATGAAGCCTCTTATTTTGTTTGCTTTAAAGTTTTTGTCAAACGTTTGTCTTACTCCCAAAACAATTTAACGTTTTTATTTGGTTGTATAGCTTTTCATGAATATTCTATTTTAGTACCAAAAAACAAACTTTATATCTGTACCTACTTCTGAAGATAACAAAGTTAATTCGAGTCATTTTCTACATGTAGAATATAAAAATGTCTTGGCAAATATTAAAAAAACTTAAATCACGAACTAATGAACATGTAATACCTATCCCAAATCAATAAAAATGCATTTTGATAGTCATAAACACTATAAAACACAATAAACTTAAGATTCTGTTTTTACTATCATTAATAGTGATTTTATTACTAGGAATTTACTATCTAGAATGATAAGCTGAGAAAATCTTTTATGGCATGAATTTTAAACGTAATGATGGTAACCCCTGAATTTAGAACATATGGAGTAGAAGAGTACATTAACACTGAACTTTTACCCTTTGACTTTGCTTTACTACAACAGAATGATAATATAGTTTTTTTTTAATGCTGCCATTAAGAATTTATTTTCAATTAAGAACATGCTTTTGAAATAAGACGGTTTGTTGTGTTTTACATTTCTTTTTTTAGTGTAAGACTTAATAAATGTATTGTAATGTAAACATGTAAAAAAGGTAGGTCTCCCAAAAATCGTTGCATTTAACATTATTGTAAATTAGTTTTTCTAATCTACCTTACATGCTTACATAGTCTAAAGTGTAAATTTTTCATTAGCAATTTCCATGTGTATTATGCTAATCAATTTAAACTTGTAAATTATTAATGATTCCGCGAATATAACTGTAGGCATAGTTTTGAATCGTTCCACCTACATTCTTGTTTAATTAATTCTGAAACATTAAGCAAATGGATTTTATATCTCGAATGCGATTTGGATTTTTAAATAAATTTAAATTTATTAAACATAGTTTTTCTGATTTCTCAAAAAAAAACTTGAAAATGTAAAAAATTTATTTGCACATTTCGTCCTTTTATTCTCCTTCACTTCTCATTCTCCGTGTTATAGTTATGAAGGCTAAAAGGAATTTTTGCATTTAGTGCCTGCATAAATATTTCCAAAATGAAACAATTTATTTAAAAACATGCATGTTGAAGTATTGTAAAACAGATAGCGCCTATAAATGTCCAAAAGTAAAAGGATATTTTGCGAGAAGCGAAAGCGTACCTAAATGTAGGTATTGTTATGCTGAACACGCAGTATGCCTTATACCCTTATTTTACGACTAGGGTTTTCATTTCCGAAGGTTATATTTTTTTGATACTATATACCCTTTGAATAGGACGCGATATGCAAGGACTTCTACTGTAGTTAAATGGTAGGCATTTTAGGTCACTAAAATGGTTAAGTTTTTGTGACTATAAGGATTCCGTCCGGTTTGCTTCTTCTTATACCATACGTATATAGATATAACTACTTTAGTGTTGTTACTACGTGCGAGCTGTTTGCTCGGTTGGAATTTTATCGATTTATATATTGTATATAAGGTATATACAATGGCCGTCTTTCGATATTTTAGTATGGGTTTATGGGAAAACCAAAATAAAATTGAAAATACCTATCGAATTTAAACTATTTATTTTTTTAAAACTTTTTTTTACTATATTTTTTCCTTTTCTGCTACTATTTTTAAAAACAAAGCAATGAGAATTTGTTACCTATACCGACGGAATTGCGTTGTATCACTCTGCAGTTACCGTTTTTTTCCTTCATTTAAACGAAAGTATGAAATAAATTCTCCTTGTTTCCTTTACTATTAAGATGAAAGATTTACCACATACCTACAATTTTTAGTTCCAATGCACACCACTATAGATTTTTTCCATTATTTCGTAAACGATTAAACAACCAGAACAGGGGCCTCCCTAGCGGGTCGTGTCACAACATAACGAGCTGCTAAATGTAAGGGCGGCCGTAGTCGTGCATAGATCATATTCATGCAATACATTTCAATAAATTATTACAAATTCTACTCAAAACAGAGGTTTTTCCATCATAATGCAGTATGTAATTATTATACGAAACGGCTTTTTCTTAAATAGAAATTATAATCTGAAACATGGCTGCCTAACTTACTAAGGACAGAATTAACATTAAGGAGCGATCTATCCTCGCTTTTTTGCAATAATTTTTGAAACAAAACTGACGATTACCAACAGAACTTAATTTATAGTGTCTGATATACAGTGTGTCTACTTAAGTTGAAACCATATGGCAAACTTTTTTATTATTAGTTTTACGACAAAAAGTTATTCTTCATGGTCTAAAACCTAAAATGCCACTATCAAATATGACAATGTTTCAGTCATATACGAGGTAGGTAAGAAAATATGAATTTTGCCCAATAGTAAAGTACCTTTATTTTTGACAATATCGAAAAATGTTATAAAGGAAAGTTTATCAAAATTAAAAACTATGTTCTAATATGCTCACATATCTCTTCTTTCACATGTATCAAACGCGTAGTTAAATTTTCTGTTAGTAATCTTTAGGTTTATTTCAAAAACTACTGTAAAAAGGCGAGGGTAGATATATCAACAATTTCCTGAACAATGTTTAAAGTTTTGCTTCTTCTTTCTAATCTGATCTGGAAATTATAGATAGATCATCATAACCTTTACTCCTGCTCTCACTAAAAGATACTTCTTCCACTATGGAGTCGCTTTGTACTATTATCCCATTTTTTGTCACCTACAAGTACAAGTTCAAGAAACTAAAGGTCACTACAGTTCCTCGTTTTTGACGCTTATGCAGGTATATTAAGCGCTTCCAATTTCAGGAATGTACTATCAAAAAATGATACGCTTTAATGCTATCCCAAGCAACCTTTTGGCGCAGTGATCCCCTATTTCCTACCACTGTCGGTTTGGAAGCGCTAAAGAAGCCCCGACTTGGACCAATCCCTATCAATTTTGATAAATGTTAATGCCGATTAGAGGTCAATGGGTACGTAACCATTTTTTGATTACCCACCTACTCATGCACGGAGAAATTTTAGTTACAACTCATTTATGTCTACTCACATTTTCATATGAATTGTGATGTCAGTGTGTCACAAGATTCACGAATTTCGTAAGTCACCAAATTCTCGTAGGTCACGAGATTCCAATAAGTCAAGATATGGCAGTGTACCATGGTCCACAAGAATACTAGGGCAAACACGATTTCTATAGGTCACTACATTGATTATTTCCTTGGTCCCTAGAATTTTCTCACTTACTTAATCCCAACACGTGACACGGTTAGGTGTTGGACTATGTGGTTGTGTTTACACTATTGATTTTTCTTTCATTCTTTTTCTCCATATATCTACTTCTGTCTTCTGCTATTCTTCTAACGTCACCTTATTTGATTTCTCTGTCTTCCACTGCATGGCGTGCTTGTTCATCTCAACGTTCTCGTGGTCGCCCTACTTCATTTTTCTCTGTATTCTAGTTTGGTATATTTTTCACAGTATTCTGGCTTCTGCCATTCTGTAAATGCCTCTTTTCTATTATGGTTTCAGTTAGTTTGATATTCAACCGGCTTGTAACTGTTGTGCTTCTGATCCTGTTTCTTCTAATTATTTCCCCAATTTTTCCTAAAAACTGCATTATTGTGATTGTAATTCTATGTACTTTTATTTCAGCAAGTGATCATAGATTCACTGTCGTATGTCATTGCGGGTCCCACTACTTTTTTACATTACTCTTGTGTTCTTGCTTAGTTTTTGTTGTTTTTGTGTAACGCTTTTATAATTCCCGTCAGGCCTATTTCTATTATTTTTTTTAGATTCTTTTAAGCATCTTCCCTCCTTACTCTATCAAACACCTTTTTAGGTCGATGAAACATGTATGGATATCTTTGCCTTTGCTTAGTAACTTCTTTCTTAGTTGTCTTATTATCAATATTATTATGCTTTTCTGAACGCATGTTATGAATTTTTTAACAATACTTCTAATCTTCTTGCAGTCTTTTCTCTATTATTCCTGTTAGTATCTTCCCTGGTATACTTGTCAGCGTTATACCTCTATAATTTGTACAGCCTTTTGCATCTTCTTTTTTATATACACTGGCATTATTATTTCATATTCCATTCCGTGGATGTCATTGTCTCTATAAAAATGTTATTTAATAGTTTAAAAAATTCTCTTTTTGCTAAAATTCTCTTCTGTCATGTGCAATTGTACATGTACAATCTAAAACTACGTCCTTTCGCCCTGGCACGCCATTTTTCGTAAATCTCCCTTCTTCGGGACTTTGATGCAAAAGTAAAGAGTGTATGTAAAATTGTACGCAGAATTTTATTTTGGTTTGGGAGCTACTCGCATGGTACGTGACCCAATCACCTTCCTGGCCCGATATGTAAATTTACAGATCCTCTCAACCTATTACTTTTGATTCACTCTCAGCACGTGAATATTACTTTTTTCTTTGTCCATTTCTAATTCACGTTACGCGTCAACCTCTAAATTACCAATATCAACCATGCAAACGAGAAGCTTAAGGTGTAATGATTCTTGGGCTGTCCGCAACAAAGTAAGATAATAAAAATAGTCTATCTAAAACTGGAACTGACCCAGTCAAGTAGAAGGTATGAAGAGAAACTCAACACTAACTTTTTCCTATTTCATCGTATTTTGCTTTTCAGATTCAGAATTGCCTTTCATATTTCCTATATCGATGTACTTTTCTTCCTAAATGTGTAATTCTTCGACAATATTTCTGATAAACAAAGGTATTACTGCACACCCATATTATAGCCCACTTGAAGTAATTTTCACAAGTTTTGAATATTTCTTGTTGTACACCTACCAAAAACAGCTGCTATTGCCCAAATTACCAAACACTTCTTTAATTGTGTTGTCATTTTCTGAAACTCTATGGGAGCACTACATTTCTCAAGCGTACCTCTGATGCTGACAAAGTTGCTTAAAAATTAAAAATGAAGCCTCTATTCCCCAATGCTCGTTTGATACCAATAGGACATATTTTAAATATGGCGAACCAAATTCTTTTTGAGTTTTATAAATAACATAAAACTTATAAAATCCTAATGTTTTGGTTTTCATTTTTCCTATTAATAAGAGCATGGAGAACGCTTATGGTATTTGATGTCAAAGGATAGTACAATAATTTTGCACAAGGATAGCCAAAAGTCTAAGAGAGTTTCTGTGTTCGAATTAGTCATACTTAAATGAAGTATTTGTTGCAACTGTTCTTTTGCAAATGATTTAACGTGTAATTAGACACCAAGAGTCTTCTAGATAAAAAGTTTTTTTAGTCTTCTTCACAGTTGCTCAGTGTTTATTTAAAATATAATTGCAGCAATAGTAAGAAAGTCAGCAAACCATTTCCTTCTAATTTTTAGTAATAGCAACAAAGACAAGGAAATGGTTGAAGTGAGTATACTTTAAGAGTTGTTGTTCTATCTTTTTTACTATAATATGAAGGCATTAACTATTCAAATTTGGCTACACTAAAAAGATACATACAACCTTGTGGCGATGTGTTTTGCGAAAGAAGAAAAATTTATTCAGTAAACTTCTGCCTTATTTCTTTAATTATCTTAGCAGAGGCTTGCGTCCAATGAAGTCTAGTCTCTTTCTCATACAGTCACGTCTCTGCTTAGTACTACTACAAAATCTGAAATCATTGAGCTGTCTAGTCCGAATCAACTAGATGATAATCGTATGTCTGTTTAGTACTACTACAAAATCCGAAATCATTGAGCTGTCTAGTACGAGTCAACTAAACGACAATTTTAATATAGCATCTAATCAATCTGAGCAGGCAGACAATATAGAAAACTTCTTTTTCAATCTTGAAATGTTGAGATTTTCCCGTTAAGGCTCATAGATATTCTGTAGTTTTGAGGATAATCAAATAGAGATTGGTAACTAATACAGCAAATTTTCTGATTAAAATAGTTACTGTTCCATTTTAAATTTGCCTGAGCTGGAACTCAAATAGCTCAAGCATGAACACAGCAGCCTTTTTCAAAATCTAGAGAAGTTACTTATCCCAATAGGAGTTTGATGGTTACTGGATTAGAACAATCTTTTGCAAACTGAAGGTCACACTCACAGTTAGTAGCACTTGGCTACTTTTGGCTTCTTCGATATACCTGACCTTATAAGTGATACGTGTAACAAGACTGCAATTTCTAATAGTTTTTATCAAATTTCTATTGATAATTAGATGGAAATAGAGAAAATAAGGTTTAAAAGAGCTGCAGGTTGGGGAGAGGCAAAATGAAGGTGTCTAGTATCATCTCCACTCTCAAAAACCAAAATCTAGATTTTTCCTGGGAAATGTTTTATATTAATTGACAAAAGCTTAAATTATAGAATTTATTTTTAGAATAAATATATCAAGTACTTCCTTATGCGTTTATTATTGATCTTACTGTCAGACGGTTTCGGCGCGAAGATCGTCTTCAGTGGTATACATCTACGTCGATACCGGTCTGATAATATCAATAACAAGTTCATAAGGAAGTGCATACTTGATTATATTTATTGTAACATTCATTACCTTATGCAGCATATAGATTTTCAGCATCAACTAGAATTTATTTGTATACATGTAACAATCACTAGAGAATCTGTGGGAAAAACCACTATCATGAATAATATGATGCCTAGATAACTGATAGCTTTCTATCAGACAACACTTCTTTTCCGAAAACCATAGCTTGACATTAGAGGTTTTGCTAAACATATACTGATCCACATAAATCATGCCGTCAGACTAACCTTTTAAGTATGCATCTCGACTCAAACTTTTGAGTTAACGTTACTAGTAGCACACGCAAAAAAATGTTTTGTTGGGGCAACAAGAAATTTAGTGGAATTTTGGACAGCAAATATTTGTAGCAACAAATTAATCTGTTCCTAACTAAAATAAATTCTAAATTTGTTGTATTTACCAAAGTATGGCAAGAGCAAAAAATTATTCAGTGTGACAAAAGTATTTGCTGTCCAAAATTCCACTAAACTTTTTGTGGCCCCAACAAAACATTTTTTCCGTGCATGCTTAACGTTAATAAGAAAGAAGTTAGTAGCCTTTGCAAACTTTAAAACGTCAAGCAACAAAGGTTACTGTTTGTTTTCACCATTCCAAGTGTCTATCTAAATCGATTGCGTTCTGCTTTTAGATTATCCTCTATAGTCTTGCCTAATTTTATAACGTATTGTGTGATTGGCGGAAAAAAGAAAATGAACGCTGCATTTATCATATCAACTGAGCAAATGATATTAATAATATTATAGAATTTAGCTGTGATAAAGTGAAAGTAACAGTTAATATACAGACGAATAGAGAAAAAAACAGGAGATTTTGAAAAATATTTGTGAATGCCTAGATTTTGCAACTTTTAGAATTCACACACTAACGGCTACATCTTTGATTAGGTAAAGCATCTACAAGGTTCCTCTCAAAACTAGTTTGACAGGTGACTTCCAATTTATCAGCTGAATTGGCGTCTAAAGTGTAACCAAGGGACCACGAAGTATTCTGCTTTTTAGTTTTCAGGTAAAACCAGACTTTTTGGTTATAGTTATGATGTTATTAAGGAATTCTTAATTTTCCAGAATTACTATAATTATGTACTGAGCAAAAACGTTATAGACTTCACTCAGTTTATTAAAGGGTTGTAAGTTCAGTTTGAAGAAGTGATTTGTACCACTGTTTGTTTCTGTTTATGTTCAATCTTTTGTCACATTTTATGCTTTTGTATTTGCTGGACCTTCAAGTTCTGATTAATTATAAGACAAAGCTATGATTTTATTTTTGTATTCTTCAAATGAAGTTAGTTATGTAGAGTAATAATAGCTAGGAGGTAATAACAGAGTGTAATGTACAAAAAATAAAGAAATGAAATAATATATCTAACTTAAAAGTATCAAAAAGAAAAATGGTTTCAAATCTAGCAAGGGTGGTAAATTTGAAAAATTAAAAAAATAATAATGATAATTTCTTACTTTGATACTTTAAGCTCTGCTATTTGTATTGTTTCAAATATAGTTTTAAACTCAGCATACGGCAAGACAAAAAAATTGTATATGGAACAGTCAGCACGTCCATAACAACGATTTGTTGGTTATATAAATTTTCATTTCTAATTAAATTAATAATCCAGAAAATTAATTGTTTTAAAAACTTAGCAGCGTTAAAATCATAATAGTTTTAATTAAATGTTTAAATCTTATTTATTTATATATAAACACTATTAATATTCTGAAGTGTTTGTAATGTTTCTTTGACTTGCTTGATTATATAACAGATGCAAATGCAACATCCTTGGTAATCGATTGAATTACAACCTAAAATTAATGTTTAATATTTCGGTCGACAGAAGTGTTAACACATTTTATTGTTTTATTTCTTGTTGATTAAAAATTCAACGTTAATCGGGTTTGGTTAATTAAATTATAAAAGTAGTAGACAAAAAATGTTTATCTTTAATATTATCTGCTTTTTAAGTGTGTATAGTAAAGTGAGTTGTATAAAAGGAATTCTTATTATCAAGCAATCTTTAATAATGTTAATTGAAACCCTTTTTTTTTATTTTAATGGGAGATTTCTTGTAGATTGAGACTATGTTTTGATTAACCGTGATTGTTTATTTTCTTAATAAAACGTTGACAACCAAACTCACTGAAATACTAAAACAATATAAAGATTTTTTAAAAATCAAGATGATTGAAATGTTTTTATGCATCTAGAGAGGCAACTGTATTCCTTGAATCTATAAATCCAAAGAGCAATCGGTAATTGTACAGAAAGTTTACAGAAGTGATATTAGGTGGCGCAAGTGAGTTTTGCTCGTAGCGGCAATCAAGATTTTTCATATTTACTTGAAAATAAATAAAATTTTCTCAATTTTCATTAAATGTGTATCTTATTGGTAGTTACTACAAAATTAGGAAACTTAAAAAATAATCTTTTTCTATTTCTGCATAAATTATGCTCTTACAGTAAACAAAAGGTATTTAATTTATTTTTAAAATATTATAAATTGCAATACCTACCTAATCTGTGTGGAAATACAGTAATGCTGAATTTTTTTATATTTTAGATTGATTACAGTAAGATTTAATTTTTTTAAATGCAAAAGCTGTCTCTACATGAAATTTATTCGTTCTCTTCATTTCTAGATTCGCATGAATTTACTATATGAAACATCTATACAGATTCCCGTTATTCTTAATGGATGAATGTTTTTATGCAATTACATAAGAAAATTATGACTGAAATCAAGAACTTTTTGTGTCCTAGATTTCGCTAATTTAAAATTAATAGAAAGCAAAAGAAAAGGAAAATAAAAACGAAATAAAAAAAACTACACACAGGAATTAAAATTATTGTAATTAATCCGAAAGAAAAATTTTGCTTAAAA
This sequence comes from Ignelater luminosus, assembly GCA_011009095.1. NCBI lineage: Eukaryota > Metazoa > Arthropoda > Insecta > Coleoptera > Elateridae > Ignelater > Ignelater luminosus. Next base: position 214,897 of record VTPC01004247.1, read on the forward strand.
TTGACTCTATAAAATACATAATTAGCATTAAATTAAATTGGAATTTTTAAGTTTTCATTTTAACGTTCCTGCTTAAAATATGAATATCATTTTGAAAGCAATAGGGTTAAGGTATAACTAAATGTAGGAAAATGACATGTAGACGACTTTGTTAGACGAACACAGAGGATTTATCTCTGGCCATTCGGATGCAAAGTAGGTTCGCTTCTCTTAATTAAATTGGTCGAAGTTCTGGCTCGAGTCCTCGGTTATATTCTTAACAACCATTTTGAAACTTCACATTTCACCCGGAGTGTAATTTAAATTTTAAGAGAATAAGGCAACGAAGAGCTATTGAAGCTTAATTGCTTAAAAAAATTATTTTAGTCAAATACCTGTCTCGTAATAAAGTTTTTCGCAAATAAATTAAAAGAATGAATGAATATCCTTTTTTTATGGATTAATTATTGCGTAAACAATAAACTGTATTTTGAAATTCGCGATATTGAGAAAAACAAATTGAATGCTATTATATAAATTAGTGGTACTGAAAATATTGATAACTGAAACTACCGTAAAAATTGGAAAAGTTCTGGTTGTTTATTAAATAAAGAGAAATATCATTAGCAAAATATTAATTTAATTATCACCAATACAGCCATAAATTAAATTTAAAATTATGGGTATTAAATGCATTACAATACAATAATATTTATTTAAAAATAATAATCACAATTACAACACAATACCTTGAATTGAAAAATGCTCGAATGCAAATCAATATTAGCCATTTTATTACAAAAAGTTTTTGAAGATTAAGTGAATGACAAAGATCTTAGTTTTTTTTTCTATAAACCACAATTTTCAATCAGGATTCCCACACGTTTCCACAATTGAACTACAAAATGTTTTTTAATAAAGATTCACTATTATTTAGACTACAGTTTTAGATTCTCTTATATATCTTGTAACTTAAAAAACTATTTCAATCACAGTTATAAGAAAACAATTGTCTTATTGTTTGTAATTATTTATAAATTTAAAAATTCTATAAAAGCCTTATTTGAAACCCATCATTGCAATTGTTCAATAATTATATAAGCAAACTCCTACAAAACTAACTTTATATCTTTTTGAAATCTTCAGTAAAAACCTTGAAAACATAAATTTCTCATGTGTTTCTTTAAAAAAGCATTGTTCTCGGTTTTTCAATAAATCTTTCGATTTTGAATTGTATGTATTTGCAAATTAATCTTTCTTTAATACCCACAACAATTAGAGTTTAAACAATTTGAAATGGTGGTACAAGTCTTAACCTGATAGTGAAATGTAAACATCCTAATTCAATTTGGGTTTATGAAATAATATACGGTTTTATTACAAAACTCAAAAATCATACATCATTGAATATAAGAATTCAAGAGGTAGGTGAATTGAAAGAGAATCACAAATGTTTTTAAATAATATTATTACAGAAGTCACACTGACAGTTTGAAATTATAGACTGTATTATTGTAAATTATACTACTTGCTGTCAGTTGCTAACATTAATAAATTGGCAAGCATTTTTTAAATTTTCACAAAAGGTTTACACATAATTCTGAATGAAACAATTATCCAATTGTTTGAAAAGAATTCTTGCATTCAGAAGTATATTTTCAAGATTGTTACTGTTAACAACAATATTAATCATTTCTTAATGAATAAGATTTCTTAAAAGCTAACAATTGAATATGATTCTATTTTAAAAATTAGAAACTGAAAAATAATATTTTACAAATGAGCATTAAAAACTAAAATAGCTACTTTCTGTAGAAGTTAAGTGAACCACTAACTAACACAATTATTATTACGAAAAAAAAACAATAAAATAATCAATAGCAAAGAACTCCTTTATTAATGATTTTACAGAAGATATTAAATAAAACAATTAAAAAATAGGACAAAAATACATCAAATAATTAAAATAACAAATAAGCTATTTGCTGTATACAGTGCATTTATTCTAGCATGTTACATCCTAACGTACCATATACCTAGGCAACACGCTTTACTCTTAATATTCTTTTTCCACATCCAAACTAAAATAACAAGATTTCCAAAGTCGACAACTCATTAATCTAAACACTTTTTAATTGTCTTCTGTCAAGAAAGTAAATCAGTTGGCTAAATAGGCTCCATTCTGTAATTTCCTAAGTACACTTCTATTCAAATGTAAAGCCTACAACTACTGTAACTGATTTGAGCAATATTTCGTTAATGTAAACTCGACTTTATAGTTTGTTACCAGGTAACAGTGAACTTCAAAAAATTATCATAGATGTAAATGTCAGAGATTGGATTTAATTGTATTAATATTTTCTTGGGTTACCGTAGAAACCACTTAAACAGAAATCTAATTAACCACATGTAAATAAAGTGTACACTTTACTTTTGAATAGAAGGGAAAAAAAAACGAGAAATATTGATTTGATCTTGGCTTTTTCAAAAAGAATCTCTTCTATTATATGAAATATCTGCGTGGTGCTTACAAGTAAGAAATAAATGAATAGACACCAAAATATGCAAGCACATACTTGAAGATGACTATAGATATGATTCAGCATGTCCTAATTAGTTTAAAATGACTTGTAATAGTCATATACCTATGAACAGCTGAAAAGATGTTTGTGATTTGAAAAGTTCGTCAGAGCAACATATATTGAACCATAATATGACATAAATTCAATGTTTATCTACAATATTTAATACCTCGACATAACCTGTTTGCGTCAATCTCAACGATCTCAAAAGGAAAACGGAAAAGGATAGGAAAAATAGTTATTGAAGATCTTGTGTAGTTACGACTATCTAACAGTCCTTAAAATTCCATATTACAGTGATGAAATAATCACAATAAACAGTTTAAAATTTCTTGATTTCAGAAAGATTCTGTATGGCAAATCTTGATTTCAACTGTCTTATGGTTTATTAGCAAACCCATTTTTAGAACACATAATGCCATCAATCAAAATGTTTTGGACAGACTCTTTTAACTTCATATACAAAACTTCTATAACACGTTAATTCAAATTAAAAAACATTTGTGTATGGAAAAACCTTCACAATAAGTTACTACACAAGAAAAACCCCACGGGAAACCTATTCACCCTATTAGAATACAAAAAAGTATTTATGCCTTTCTTCTGACAGTAGGAGATCCAGGATTTAAATCAAGAAGGGGGGGGCAAAATGTATTTGAAATTTTTTGTTTGTAATTACACAAAGTAACTAGATAATTTTAATAAAATAATTTAAAACAAACAAATTAAGATTTCCACAGAAATGTTCTTTGAAGGCACCAACCAAGACATCCGTTTTAGAGGTGGCAGTAAATCTTGCCAGTTATTTATTAGTTTTACTAGTTTTCAACAAAACTTGAGTTTACAAAGAATGCATGACTAAAGCTATATTTCTATTAAATGAATGTTTTCTTGATAAAAGTCTTTTTTTCAGTTTTCCCGTAGATCCTCCCTTGTCTTCAGAATAGATTAAAATATAAAATATAATATGCTAACAAACATGTATTTTATTAAAATTTTTCTTAAGTACTGTATTTACAATTAATTTTTAATGCTTACCATTAATTTTCGATGTATTATACCTAATTACAATAAATTTATTTATTATTATTATTATTATAGCAGATTTAAAAGTCTTGAAACCACAGTTTTTAATAGAATATATCTAAGCTCAGGTGAAAGGCAGCAAGGTAAAAGAATAAATCCAAAGAAATACGGGAATACCCGATATAAAAATGGCAGGCCTCAAGGATATACCTTTGGACCTTTACTCTTCAATTGCAGTCGAATATTATAACATCGAAGCTGAATTGAGTACAAACAAACTAATATGGGCAAGAGCTTTATTACTTAATACGCAGTAAATATACTGCTACTATATATTGTCAATTTTAAATGATCTCCATAATGTATTATTTTGTGACATAGAAGTGAGAAGATGATATCACTAAATTGAAATCTACCTCACAGCTGAGCTATTGAAAACACGGAAAGAGTGCAATGTCAAATAGTTTTAAAAGTATCTCGTCTTCAAAACAAGAGAGAAAATTTTTTAATTGTGAAGTATCACAATTAGAACTATTTGAAGATTACCAACCAAATTCTTCACAAAAGATAAAAATATTTTGTTTGTATTACCCTGCAGAAAACTCTAAATAAAATTTCTGATTAAAATGATATACTTTTTTAATAAAACAGGTTGTGATCAAATACATACTACTTGATTTCTTCTTGGCTAAAGCAAAAAGTCTGGTTTTATGCAAAAAATTTATTTATTTATTTATCTTATCTTAGAATGTTTCATTTGTTACATATTCAACCTACTGTGTGATAAATCAATGAATGCAAACCTCGGTAAGATAAAGTATAAATAAATAATCAATTAAATAATAAAAAAGAACGAAAAAAAGTATAATAGAAAGTCAAAGATAACGGTGGAGATATACAGATAATTCTAAATACTGACACCAGAGAGCTGTATTAACAGCGCTTATTGTTAGAATGGCACATGTAAAAGAAATAAAAAAACACAAAGCAAACTAAAAGATTTATAAAAATTCGTGGTTAGCTTAGATGTTAGTTTCCGACGAAACCAGAATATTTAATCTGCCTGTCATTATTTGTGCCTTTCAGTATGCTGATAATTCATAGAAAAGTAAACAATAACGTAAAACATGTCATGGGTCGAAATATGTTGCAGCCCTTTTACTCTCTTCTTTAAATTTAAATGTTTTCTAATTACCATGGCAATCAATCTTCCTTCGTTTCTTCTTGTTAAAATCAGATAAAGCTATCTTGTTTAAATTTTTAAAGAAACTTCATTAGTTAGTAAAGTGAGATTAGAAACGGTCCATTACGTTTAGAAGATATAAGGGATGGCATACTGCAGTCCAGTTTTGACCATACTCTGAATTAGCTGAAAAACAAGAGATATGCCCAAATGCAATGGTATACAAGGCAAAAAGAAAGTTAGATTAAACATATAATGAGAGCATTACTCTTGTATGATTGTTATTGCATTGCAAAATAACTTTGTCTTTTCATTCCGTAGCAAATGAGTTTTCCACAGACACTCTCAATTTCAATTCTTTTTGGACAAGCGAAATCTGTAATTAAAACTTTGTTTAATTGAATTACTTTGTAAATGGCTTTTCCCAAGTGTGCACTAGATCAATAGTGCGTTTAACTCCTTCGTTGTCGTTTGCATTGTCATACATTTATTTATCCCGAAAAGTCTTCTTACCAACTAGAAGTAAATTGTCATTCAATACTGTTTTACACAAGATGTGAGAATTCCGTACCAAGCACGAAACTTCCATTTTATTTCTTCAAAACAAATATTATATCTTATTCATTGAATGAATCCAAAGTAATACTAATATCCGAAAAAAGGTTAATTTATACGAATTTCACAATAAAACCACAGAAAATATACATATTTCTCGGGTAATTTAGGATGTTAATCTCGTTTTACCTATGGAGATATAATCTTTGTTAAAAAAAACTTTTGAATAAAAAGCCCTAGCCCACAAATTACGAGCACTATAATACATATGTAAATGTTTACATAATTCAACTATAAACAGCAAAAAGTTTTTAAAAAGCATCTTAATTTTCTTTTTATTGTTTCCTTATTTGTTTAAATTAAATCTCATTGTTAAATTTTACAAACATAATAGACATAGTACGTAAACTCGTAAAAAACCTATTTGGAACTGCAAAAAAGTCTTTTTTATATTTATTTTACAGTAGGTGTGATTTCATGTGGGTGATTACATGAAAATATCAAAAAGTAGATTAGCGAAATACATTGTTCCTAAAAAATAACTCTTATTTAATTAATAAAATGTACCTGTCTGTCCATTATTCCATTTTTTATACGATAATTTTGATTCTTGTGTACAATAACATAATAGGTAACGCTAATTATCAATTTATAAAACAATAACCGTGTTTCTTATAAACAAGTATTCAAACCAGAAAGACCGTTGGTGGAAAGATAAAAACAAATAATTTTTTATTTATACATGTTATAATTTCTTTCCTTTTTGATTCAGTGTAAAAAAACTAATTAAGATTCTTAAATTAAAATTTTTTGCTTAAAAGCCAAAACAGCAAAAACTAAATTAAACATTTGCAAAAAAAAAGTTAACTGCAAGTATAAAGGTACATTTCATATTTTTAATATCTGAAAATTACTAGAATTTAACAGTCGCCGCTTTATTCAAGGGTTAAATTGTGCGAGCATGACTTTTGCTAAAACAGGAAAAGCTGGAGTGAATTAACCTACCAAAGGGGCCAATTTCGTTTAATGAATGTAATACAACACCCCTACCTAACGTTGCTTCTGTACTAATTACACCAGCTGTATAACGGTTTGTTAAACGAAATTAGATACAAAGCATAAGATCGCAATTATCCGCATACCTACCTACATACTGTTTCGTGCTATCTTCCCTCCTCTCTGCGAAAGGTCAACGCTGAATAGTAGAAAAGACTGTCGGATACAAAGGAGAAAACTATTTTAAAAAACGTCCTTTCAATCTTTTGAAACGTCCTGGGAGATAACCAGTAATTAGCCATAAAATTATTTTAGTTTAATTTGAAAATTACAAAGTATCTATACTTTAAAGATAATTTAGTATCTAACGGCTATTCAGGATAGCTTAGAAAGGCAGCGTTGTAATATCTTGGTGGAAAACGCCTCCAGTCAGCTTTATACTTGCAATTTGTTCCCCCCTTTGACCTTCCCAAGCTCGAACTCTCAAGCATCCACGACCACCCAAGATGCTGACGTCACAATTTCAAGCATTTGATCTTCTTAATTACCGCGCAGACCAATTGCTTTCTTCTTTAGTCTGAAAATTATAACCTTTCACAAATTCAATTCATTTTACGATTTATCTGGGCTATTCATTTAAAACTGACAAAATAAAATTCTTTAGGATAGAAATAACTTGTCACGAGATAACTAAATTAATTATTGTTATTAAATGCGTTTTTGTAAAAACATAAAAAAGTTTTATATTCGTAAATCTATCCGCGCTGGGAGAAAAAATGCCAACCGACTAAAGACAAATTACAAAAAAAAATTAAAATTGTCGACATAGCAACTTTGGGTTTTTATAATTTACATTAATCAAAGATGTGTGCTAACAATATTACAATAGATGATTAACGAGTTAATAAAGAGATAAAAAACGTCAAACGTAAGAACAGAAACGTATAATTATTTTAATTGAGTTTCTCGTAAGTTAAACGTAATTACATAAAATATGTACATACTGAATGCCTCTTATAGTTTTAAATATATGTTATTATTTGCAAGAAACTTGCCAATTAGTAACCCTTTCTCTGCATAAATATCTTAAAATTACCAGGAAATAACATGTAAGTTAGCATTTATCTAAACAAAAAGTCGTTGGTAAAAATGCCTTTCTATAAGAATCTTACCTTGGCTTTCTCACTCAGCGGCTAAAAAAGAAATTCTTTAACAATCAGCTGGCAATTAGATCAGATAAATTCAACTTGCATTGTTTTTATATTAATTTCTATCGATTTGTAGTACCTGTAAAAAAGGAATTTGTAAAATAATGATTAAATGAAAGTGGAACAATGAATGGTATGAAATAATAAATACTTTCTGTTATGTAAAATATCTTTTGTAGGTACATTAAAAATTATTAGTTGGTCATTCTCTGCAAAACTATCAAGAACCTTTTTATATCTCACCGTTTCTAGTGCTGTGGTTTTGGCCCCATACCAATAGTCGACTGTAGGTTTTGATGCACAGAAAAAAACCAAGAAAATTAGGAGTAATTCTCAGCAATTTTTGGCGTTGGTAACAATAACAACTAAAGTAACTCATTAAGTTCTACAGTATGACGTTTTTGGATCCCTTAGAGGTTTTCCCAGTTTGATATATTTGATTTTCTAGGCGACTCTACAACCTTGTTTTTTGAAAGGTCTATGGGTTCTGAAATTATATTTTTCAGCAAATTGTTGTGCAGTTTGTGGTAATCTAAAATGAGTTACAAGAATCTTATACAGAACTTACCTTTTCTGTCGCTTTCTTGCAACAATCTTATTTAGATTTGGCTTGTTTTCTTTGTAATGTTTCTAGATAACTATTGATTCGGTCATCTGGTTTTTAATATTCTCCTTGTAGATCCATTTTTGGATTTTTTGAAGTAGACTTACTACCAGTGATAAAAACTCTGTCCGTTATGTTCTCACTGTTAATAAAGGTTTATTTAATTTTTAATTTATTCCTTAAGTCAATTTATCTTTAACACGTATACTAAACCATACTGTACATGTACTGTGGGTTTCCGAATGATCTAAGACACTAGCTATTTAAATAATTTCTAAACTACAATTTTTTTCCATGGAAAGATCATTCTCAGACTGTTTGCTGTGATATTCATTTTCTAGTTATATTAATGCTCGCTATTTTGATTCCTCATTATTTGTTTCAATTAGACAGATATTCAATAAAGCTATAACTGCGATGAATTTGATTAGATAACTTAGTTTTTATTGGTCGTTCCTCCATTAGAGTCCAGCTGGTTTCTTTTACCTTTCCGCGAGCTTCATATTTTCGTTACTTGTATATTCCCACAAAACGTAGTATGATCTTTACACCCTATTAGCCCAGTAGAATTATGTTTTTACCCCAGAAAGACTGTATATCAAATAATTCCTTTTGGACCTTAAACAGCTTGGATTGTAGTATAAGATCCCAGAAGTCTGAAAAAATCCCACTGGTGCGTTTCCCGCAAAAGCGGGAAAAGCGCAGAAAATTGGCATTTCTTTGAAACTAAACAAATTCAAGCAAAATGTTTTAAATAAAAGTGAAAACTAATAAAGTTTGGGACAAAACAAAAAAAAAGGTCAACTCTCTACGATAAACGGTCTAGCTGCTACGAGTATTCAAAGAAATGCCAACTTTTCGCACTTTTCCGGGAAACGCACCAGTGGGATTTTTTCGGACTTCTGGGATCTTATACTACAATTCAAGCTCTTAGGATCCAAAAGGAATTATTTGGTATACAATTTTTTTGAGGTAAAGCCCCTTTTCAGAGCTAACTTTACTGGGCTATATGTGTTTTGTGACTTTCTGACCATCCCTCTTTTGAAGCTTTTCTTTAGATACTGCAATTCACTTGCGTTAACTTGGTCACTACTTAATTGTTATGAATACGATGGTCTCAACAATTGTTTCCATAGATATTTTGATTCTTTTTTGATTCGATTTTCGTAAACACTGATTGTAAACGTATTATTCAATATTTTAATTCCCGCTGTTAAATTCGGTTTTAGTAACTCCGAGAATTCGATTTCGATTACATACAATTGCCCAGCAACACCTACCTATTAAATAGACGATATTAACCATATTCTGTTCATCATTGTTGTATTTTGCTTACCTGACCTTTACTGTAGATCATAATTTGTTGGAAACGTTAAGGTAATGCTTTCTTAAAATGTTGGTTTTCATTCACTTGCATTTTTAGGCATTCCTTTTTGAAGCAGATTATTTTGATCTATTGTAGCTCGGTATATTTTGTATGAATCTCTCCTGTAACTTTGTTGTTTAAAAACTGAGTACCTACAGTACTTTGCGCATCTGAACAGTGGATTGATTGTCGTGATATCAATAATGTATGATTGCTGAAAGAAAAAAGGTAAGTATTTGTGCTTCGCAATGGCAAAGTATCATGCATGGCTGAAAAGAAACAGGCGGAAGAAAGAAGAATCTCAGACTTTCTACAACTTGTGCAAAAAAAGTATTTCTCATTTCTATTTTGCCTCTCCGTGCAACGTAGTTTTTACTGAAAATTGCAAAATGGAAAAGTTGCAAAATGGTCTGGTGCAATCATCTTCGTGCAGAATCTAGAAAATCTGGAACACACCAGAAACAATTTTAAGAAATGTTATAAAAAGAATAAACTCGGGAAGAAGTTGGACAATCTAAAGTAAATAGAAAAACAGTTTGGATAAACAAAAAGTAAAAAAGGCCCAAGACAAAATTGGTGCAATCTAGAAAAAAAGATAAGAAATCAAGACGAAGTTTGCATCATTGGGAAAAAGTTTTAAACGAAATTTACACAACAATTGTCAAAAGGAATTGTCAAAACACGAGATCTAGATTGTTGGGCAGTTGGAACCAATGAATGAATCTGTACTAATTGATAAATTGGTTACCTTTTGTCAGTGAAAGTAAGTTAAGTACATCCGCACGGCAACGTTGACTTGAATTCAAATACTTGGTTGTAGAACTAAAACTAGAAGAGTTAGGTACGAACGCTAGATGTCAGTCGGGAGAGTTACTATTATTTGCCCAAAAACAGCAATACCCAATTATTTTTCATTAAAGAAAATATATTTACTATTGGAATAGGCAACCAGTACGCCGATTGTAAAATTGACCTGCATAAACGTTCTATAGGAGCCACTGTTTGCCTAATAATTTGAAAAATTACAACTAATACCGCTTGCATGCAAAGTACAGTGGTTGACCTTGGTTGCCTATACGGGTCACTTCCCTGTTGTATGTTGTATGATAAAAACGAGCATAATTAATAAAAGGAAGGTCAATATCCTATCAATTTTTATTATTACTAAGTTGCAATTTCGTGAAAGTTGATCCGCATAACATAAATATGCAATTAAATATTTAGATATATCATTTTTCTTGTTGCCCGGGACGCATTTTAGAAACTTCAACTGGTTTTGGCTTTCGTTGCCCTGATTTACAAGTTTCAAAGTTTGGTTTCTTCCAATTATAAGATGTTAAAACATATTCAAGATAGATTTGTAATTAGTTTGGATAATCCGCCGACTGATTAACACGGTGCATGAGGAGCTATGCCGTATTAACTAAAAATTAATATAAAGTTTAAATGAAAATTTACACATAGTATAACAATTATGCAAAGTTAGTCATTATTCTACATCTTTGGGTATTTTTCTGCATTTATGGAAACATGATCTAAACTAATCTAAGCTGTCAAGAAGGATAAATTCGGTTTACTTTTAATATGGATTTTACTTTCAAAGAAATGGGCAACCTTCTTCAATATTATGCTACACAATATGTCTAACCTACTAGTCTTAAATTGTTCATTCCTACTTATAATATGCTTTGTATTTCTTTTTCTTTTCTAGGAAAAGATTCTTTATGGTGGAGGTTTTTTGGTAAAAATTACCAAGAAAAATCCAAAGTCTTCTCCACAAAATTTATTAAAATTAATACATAAATTAGATTATAACTGCTCGCTACATGTTTCGGTTAAATCTAATAGGTTTTAACTTTCCTCAGGCGAGTAAAAGTTCCAAAAAAACTTAAAATATGTAGAAAGAAGAATTTATTTGTAATTTATGGTTTTTGCTTTGTAACAATTGGGAAGCAAAAACCATAAATTGGAAACAAATTTTTTTCTCTACATCATGATATTTTAAGTTTTTTAGAATTTTTACTCGCCTGAGGATGGTTAAAAACCTATTAGATTTAACCGAAACATGTAGCGAGCAGTTATAATTTAATTTATGTATTAATTTTAATTAATTTTGTGGAGAAGACTTTCGATTTTTCTTGGTAATTTTTAATGCTGTGTTGTTTTGAAGATTGAAGTTTTCTGGATTATCATTATATGACATTTATTCTTACAACATATGTAGTGGCGCACTTAGGGACAATGCAGCATACTCGAGTGCTCATTATGTTCGCTACTGTTTTCCTAAAACAGCCCGTCCCAAAAGCATGAATGAAACATACTGACCTTATTCTTTTTCCTCAACTGCAAATAAGTCTTCATAAGATCTACTTTAGTTTCAGCACAATAAATTGAAATATTTTGTTAAACTACGTTACTAGAATTCTCCTTTGCTTTACATGCAAGTAGCGTATTATTACCACTATTTAGTTTAACAATGTACAGCATTCTTTTCATTAATTTGATACTGCATTGCTCACTGGAATTCAATCCTTTGTTCACTTTAATTTTCTTTTTATATATTTTTCCTTAATTTGAGAGGATGTATTTTCTGGAAATGTTTCAAGTCGCTAATAATAGTTAACTATAAAATTTATTTTTGTAGGATTTGTCCTCTTATTTGCTTATATGGGAAAGAGTTTGACTTTTATTTCCCATTTTAAACTATTGGGTATTAAAGAACCAAAAATCGAAATTAAAGATTGAACTTGAACTTAACTCTAAAATATAGCAAACTTCTTCAAAATTAGTTTTACTGTCGAGAAAAAAAACAGGAAATCAATAAACGCTGTCAAGACTAGAGATTCTTAACTGTTATTTGTGTTGCATACGCACTGCAGTATATACAATGTGATTCAAAATAATGCATACAATACAATATGGGTTTTAAATCGAGTAATTCATCTCAAAGCAATTTTGTTGCTTTTGAAATTAGAAAATATGGTAAAATAGACTAATGTTATTAATGCTCTATAAAAAGAAAATCCCTTAAAAATAAGATTAGGAATGAATCAATAAATCAGGATTTTCCATATTAAATGTTACAGTAACGTCTATTTATAAATATTTCCTGCTATAAAAATTAATTCGTTTTAAATTATATGATACTATTTTTATTATACCTCATACTAACCTAATAAAATATTATTAGAATGTCTGTGACTTAATATAAAATCAACACAATTTGTTTTAGAAGTGTATTTAATTTTATTTACTTGTTTTGGTGTTTGAAGACATAAAAACTACTTTTAGATCAATTTTTAAATAAAAGCACATAATTACATTGTTTGAGGGAAAAACTAAACCAGACAAAACAAAATATCGATTTCACTTTATCCAGAGGGATCACCAGTGTTGTATTTGCTATTTTAGCCATTTAATTCTATTAAAAGTTTACTCCAGCGCACCTCCATTTTATTTTTAAATTGTTCCCAAGTCATAAAAATGTCAGTGGTTTGCTAAAAGTATGTACATGTCTTTATTAGGAAAACACCACAAAAAGGGAACTTAAAAGATATTGATAAAACTAATAGTTTTTGTAAAAGACTGGTAAGATCAATTTTAAAGTTCTTTCTCAATCGATAATTAGAAAATAACAAAAAGAAATTCAAAACTTGAGCGTTCAAACAACAAACAAGAATAAATCAACCGTTAAATAATCTATACATAAATCTTTCCTTCTAATTATTTATTTAATTAACATATTACAATACCATTTTGCCTATAAAACAAGAGAATTAAACAAGATTTAACAATTTCTTTACTATTTCCTCTTTGAAATGTTTTATTTAAAAGTAAAATATCAATTCTTCTTTGTTTTTATTACACTTCCTATAATGTCACCTGTTTTACTTATATGAAATCGTTACCTGGAGGGTTTTATCAATTAATCATTTTAACCCACTCCTCAAATTCTTACACCATAAACCATTGCTGTCCACCTACGGTTCACCAGGTTCAATACGTTAATCAAATCTCTCTTTGTTTTACTAACACTTGAATGCAACAGTATCCACCTACACGCTCCCGTAAGTAGCCCTTCATTACAGTTTGTTGTCCTTTGGTACTATTGTTATTGTTACGTATCAGATTTCCTTTCAGATCGACAAAATTTATAATGTGATATTGTTTCTAGCTGGATTTTTTCATTATAGCGATCCTGCAAATAATAAAATAAACTTCATTAGTTGTTACAATAACTAATTTTTAATTTAAAAAATTTAAAATTATATCTAATTGAGTTCAATGTATGTATTTAATTAAAACAATCATATAGTTTTAATAAACAATTAAATTTTAATTGTTCATATCCTTAAAAGTGCTCCCTTAAATTTTATCCGTAATTCTGCAGGTAAGCTTTCCATACATGTTAATCATAATTTTAAAAAGATTTTACCTTACATATACGACTACCGTATTAAAATTTATGATGTCATTAAAGATTACTAAAAGTTAATGCTGTTCAGGAACTAAAAGGTTGTTAATTAAAAACGATATTGCAATCTTTTTCTTCTTTAACAAATTAAGTGCGAACGCAAATTGAATTTCTTTAGATAGACTAGATTCATCTTGTTAATTTTATTTTAATTATTGTATGTTTCTTTGAAAATTAATGAATGTTTTAAACTAAATGGTATTTCTTTGTCTTGATTCAATATTTTTCAATTAATGCTTCAATTCTTCCAGAACTAATGATAATTATTTATTGATTTAGCAGAACGAAAACGAATATAAATTATTGTATTTATTCTTGGTGTAAGGTTTTTATTTAAAATATAGTTGCTAACGAGAATTACTACCTGTGAAATGTAACAGTTTCTGTTTCTCATTGTACACCTTAATTCTAAACAACTGATCTATTGATTTTTAAATGAAATGTTAAGCTATATCTGTATTTCTCTGTTCTTATCGTTTTGCCCATTGCAGTTACAGTGAATTAATTATAAACATAACAAATAGATTCGGTTTCTGATTTGACTGACATGTTTTTTATTGGCCCAGAATCAGAAAAGAATTGATTCTGCACACTTTGACAATACGACCTTCAAAGTATATTTCGTCGGCTTAATTAGCAAATATCGTCTGTTTTTGTCAAAATTAAATTTTTACAGAATTTGTTGAGAAAACGCTTCAATCTTCTTTTTCCATCAATAATTAAGGCCTTAAAATAAGTTTGGGGTACTAGAAAAGGCGATTTTTCAGAAATAGCAAATTAATTTTCAAGAGCTGTATTAGAAATAGCAAAAGTATTTTTGTACAATTGCATGTAAATATTGTTAGACCAAATAATTATTTTCAGTTAGCAGTTAGGAAGTTTACGGCTTTCATCTTGTATGGTATTGACCACACCATGATATAATAACATAACATTGTCGTACAAAGTAAGATTTCAAAGAAGGTTTTGGCGTCCACTTGACTACTGTGCTCTACCGATGCGTTTGAAACGTTTTTCATTTTTCCAGAATCGCGTTGGTTTGATTTTGCTTTGGCTTTTTGATTTTTGCTATACGTGACAGAACTTCCTATAGTCTGTCCCATGACCAGATAGAATAATAAAAACGCCCCTTGAAGAGCGGGCAGTTTGAAAAGCATTTCCTGATTGGTGGGTCAGCTTCACACCAGCAAACAGAATGTAACAGCCTCAGCGCATTTTTAAATTTGCAGAAATCTTTAATTAAATGTAAAACGGGCTGCTGTCATCTAGCTCCTCTCATAATAATTTATTACTCTATCTGGTCATGGGACAGACTATAACAAACTTTTTGATGAAATCTAGACTTCCACTGTTTGGTTTTAGTTTTAATAAATTTTATTTAATACCATTTGATCTCCACTGGATGATGTATCATGAAACTAATGAAACTGCTAGTTTTAGACAACAGTAATTTCACTAAGACTATGCAGAATCTCTAGCAGAGTCCAATTAAAAACCAAGCCTAACCTACACCAGTCTTACTTTCAGTTTTAAGATTTAAGACATTAGGGTTTAACAAGATATAACTAACATTGCTGTTGTTTCTCACTTTGTCTTGCACTATTGTGTCTTAATTTTTAATTTGGAAAACATGTACGAGTAGATAATCTAAAAGCACAAAGACAACATTCTCTTGTTAGGTGAAACCATGGCTTGTAAAACTTTTAGTATGCATTTGATCTTGTAGATAATTCTGGAGAAGGTGCCAGGAAAACAAAGCTTGATATATTTGCATTGTTTATTGGATGTATCATTAACATGTAATGGAAAAGCTTCCTTACATCCGAAGGTGGAACAACCTATAGCGCAAATCTTCAGAACTCTTTTTTGGACAAAATCTGGTGTGACGGATGGTCTTTGAATTTCATCAAAATATTTTTATGCTATTTCTAATTCTACAACTACGTGTATTGATGAAGTTCCCTAAATAATGCTAGTTGGTTACAAGAAGTTAAGATTCACTCACTTGTTGAGTAAATCATACTAGATCAGTTTTAGGAGATTGCCATATAGCAGTTAGCAGTTTTTCAACTCCAACAATGGAGCTATAATCAGTGGTCGCCAAGGATAAGCCACAATACTATAAGATAAATTAAGTTAGATTAGAAAAACTAACACATATACTAAATAACATTTAGCTGCGTTAACAAATCATTACAGAAAATCTCATAATCTTTTGATCTTTTTGTTTTCAACGATATTTTCGGTTTTATGACTTTATTAATTTTTCTTCCGTTGCTATCATTTCCTAGACTTTAGATCTAAAATTTGATAAATTTTGCCTTAACTACATTGTTTCAAAAAGCCTGTTTTACAGAACTAATAAATTGGAACGTTTATTTCCACAGTTATTTTTAAGTGTGTAATGTGTCTCAGGTTCTTAATGGAATGTCGTTGCCATAGAACCACCTTCTTCTACGCCTTGAAACCATATTTCTTACAAGCCTTTCTGGTTTTATTTAATGTTGAATAAGAACTTTGCAACTTTCTAATTTTTCATTCTTCACGTACTATTGGAATAGAATAGGTTACACTATTGATGTAGCAGTTGATAGCTTTGATGAGTTTAAGGTTTAGGGTGGTTATGGTTATGTTGATGCATACTTTATGTATACTGATTTGCTTCTAGCTAGATATTAATTAGTATGTCCAACGTTATCAACTTGAAAGGTAGTGAATTCAAATTTCAACCTGCAACGTCCAGATCTTAATAATTTCTATTAAGAATTTAGACTTCACGTATATTTACCAATAGTAGCAGTAGTATTTTTTTGTTTACTTAAAATCATTGTACTAGACTACACGAACTAGATATTATTTGTTTATGATCTAATATTAGTTTAAAGTATTTATAAATAAGAATCCTAAACATACCCCCTTTGGAAGTTTATTAACAAAATAATAAATTTGTCAGTTACCATTTATAACAAAGGCAAATTTTAAATATTGATAAAACCGTGTTTAAAATCAAAAACTACTTCAAAAATTAAATTATAAAGGTTACATAATGCAATGACAGCCATAAATAACAAGACATTTTGACTACACAACATTTCGGTAATTTCTATTTATTTCATTCTATTTAGCCACTCTGTATATGCAAAACAGCAGTAAATGGATGATTTACGATTATGATCATTCATAAATTGTACTGGTTTACATTTATCAGTCTATCCTGACAATTAATAAAAAAAACAGGAAGCATTTCCGTTCTATTCCGCTTTCATTGCCGTAGCTACTTATTGTTAGCAGTTTCCTTAAAATAGATTACATAAGCTTCCATGTCCCACTTTAATTCTACATGATTAGCATTGTTAGTTATTATCTTATTGAATAATACCTATGTAATACGATTATTTTTAGCCTTTTTTCTTTCATTTAAATGTTAAATGTTATTATTTATTACTTTGTTAGTTATTCTCGTGCTAAGCATATACGTACATACCTACATATCGAGCAAATCAAGTTGTTGTCTAACTATTTCAGTTTACGTTAACCTGAAATCTAGTTTAATAGGGATTTAGATTATTTACGATGATAATTTCCTGTAGACGATAGCAGAACTTCTGGACCATATTTTGCAATTTCCGTCATATACCCGTGCTATACTGTGACGTCTTACTAATCCCAAACTTCAATTTCCTTCTTCTCAAATATAACACACCCTAAAAAATAATAATAATAATAATAATATTAAATTTAAGCGAAACACAATAAATATTTAATTCGTTTACTACAGTTTTGAAATACTCGTGAAGATGAAACGTGATAAAGTTACTTCAATTTGTTAAGAATATAAACACCTATAATACCTTTACTGCTAAATCGATCATAAAGCCGTAGCTATAATGTTTTATGGTTGAACCAAGTGTAGCAAGCTACAAGTGGTTTAGAATTGATTTTAACTAGCGTATCTTTTTTTAATGTCTTTTGACGGTGCTAAATGTTAATTTAAGGTCGACGGTTTAAACAGACCATGTGTTGATAATCTGCAAGAACTTTTTATTAACCGCTCTATTTATTGGAAAACAATAGAAAGGGATCTTATAAAAATATTGGATTTTTTTATCAAACGGTTTCTATTATTAAATGCCACCAAAACAATTCTTGGCACGATAAGTTTAACAGATAATATCTTTATGTATAAAATCAATTAATGTAGTATATTCGAATGCTGACTAAGACACAAAAGTATTTTACTAACAAATTTATCAATTAATAAAGTAAGTATATCATGTTTGTAAGTATAAACAATGGGGTCTCAACGTCCTAGTTATGAAAGATATTAGAGAGTAATATGCTTGATGTTGAATAAAAACAACATGAAACTTTATGAGGTCATTTCAGCAATTGGTGACTTGTTAATATAACGACTCGTCAGTCGCAACTGTCGTTGCGTACTACAATGTACACCCAAACAGCCCATTTCTATCGTGTTATATTTTGAGCTAATGTACTATTCATTAACAAATTAAATTCCTTTAGCAGTATTGCAAAAATCAATATTCTAGAAGTATTTTTTTATCTCTCGCGAGAATTGATTCTGAAGATTACGTGAAACGTTGGAATCTGCTCACTCAATTTCATCAATGTTTTGCCACTCCCAGGCATCCTCCAAATTTACGGTTATCCATCCACACCGCCACTCTCTAACATGATTAACCCCACACGCTGTTATCAAAAGGATTAATTCTATAAGTTGGTTTAAATTCACACCGGATTTAAATCGCGATTATAAACTTATCATGACACGCGTTCCCTTTCGTTTAATCATCGACTATAAAATTACTTGAATGCAAAATTTAAATGGATTATGAATTTGTTCTACAATTATTCAAATCTGAATTTCCTGCATTTAATGTGCGTTGATTACGTCATTCTTGCGATTTTATAATAGAGTTTTGAAATTTGAAAATTGTGAAATTTGCTAATCAATAAATACGTGAAGTGGTAATAACTAGGTGTTTATTGCTTTATGCATGTATTGAAGTTACCCATTATTTTGAAATCCCAGTTTTACTGTTGATTCTTGAATGTTTAAATATTGATTTTTGTTGATAAAAATAATTGATGCAGATTATAATTTTTTCAGTGTATTGTATTTGTATTTTCTGTAATTCACATTTAGATTTAAACAATGTGACTGTTTCAGATAACGAAGATGTCATTTACTACATGTATCTTACATTCTCAGTGTCGTTCTAAATAATGTAACCCACTAAGATCGACCCTCTTCTATCCTTGTTCAGTAGTAATCATTGTCTTTTCCAAAGCCTAGTCATCTTGATCCTACCACTTCCTTGATGTCGTTGACTCATCTTGCTTGAAAATCTAACGAACTTCCTGTTCATTTCCATGGTTTTATATCATTATAAGCGTAATATCTGTTTAAGATTGAAAGAAAGCGTAATTAACATCTTTCTTTAGTTTTTTGTTATATAGCATTTTACAGTCGATACTTTCCTTAAGTGTGTTTTGAATTTTTTGCTCAGTAATAAAAAACTTTCACAGTTTTCTTCAGAATGGGTTGTTTTCGAGTAAAATCAAGCTTTTCAAAATCCGCAAAAGTGAGAATTTAAATAAATATTTTCTAGTGGTTGAATATTTTAAAAGAATGTTTACTGTACTGTTTCACGAACTTTTATGGTCGATATACCTTTTGAGGACGAGACGGATTTAGTTTTCATAACACCTTGTATCTTGGAAATAGTGAGAAAATATATATCGGAATATTTATTTTATATTTTAGAAGAAAGAATAGACAATGTTGATTTACTTCTTTTCAAAGTTTAAGGGGCTTCCTTATTCTGGTATGTTCTGTATTTTAAATTTTAATGTGACCAATTCCCCCTTCCTTCTTGATTATTTGCTTTTCAATGTCTCATGCCCTGTTACATGCTTTAACGTCATTTTCAAATAATAATGACTACCAATTCGCTGACGATAGTCCTATAATTATATAAACATTTTAGTCCTTGCAATGTTAATTTCGTCTTCATGCAGTAATCAGATTGCTCTTAATATCGATCGCAAAAATATATGTGGTGGTGATGGTTTGGTGTCAGAGCAAAATCTTTCACTTAAGAAGATCTAGAAAATAAAGACTGTTTTCCTAATTTTGATCATTGGATTAGGCCCATAAGTTTCAAGTGAAATTTTGTGTTCTTTTTTTTATCAACTTTATAATGCAGTGATATCAAAAGATTTTCTTCGCAATAGACTTAAGCGTATCAATTTGTCACTGCTTACCACGAGATAGACAATTTTGATTACAAGTATGAAAAAGAGAGTCAGTCATAAAACTGATATGAATACGTTGATACCTAGAAGGAAAGGAATTTACATTTTCCCGAGGGGCCGAATTGTAAAGCCAAATATTCATAAAGTGCTACAAATGCTACCTTCAAGAATTACACTTTTGCTAGTGAATCTTCAAACGTTTTTAATTCTCATTCTGTTTGCAACTTGTAACTGAATATTTCATAGAATTCCAAAACAAGATGTTAGAAGATTAAACGTCTGCTAGGTTAAAGATAATAGTTAAGAATGGCAGATTATATTACGCAAATTAAGCCTAAATAGAGCAAAAGACGCTGATAGCCAGTTATAGCCTATTACTACTATTCTTCACGATTTAGGGTGAATACCATCTTCTATGGAAACCAAAAGATTTAATGTTGGAGTTTTCTAAAAGGTATTCACAAGCACAACCACAGTTAAAAGCTAAAAAAGCACACAAACTATCAGCAACCAATAATAATCATTATAGAATGTAAATGAAAATGGGACTATAGACAAATAATGTTTGTTGGTGTGATGGTCTTTGAATGCCTCTTTATGCAAAGAAATTCATATTTGTCTAAAAACAAAAGGAATATTTCTCTGCTATTTGCTTATTGGTATTAAAGTTTGGTCCTGACTATTGCAAATTGGGAAACTGTTACTAAGTTATATTTCAAAACAAAAAGCAGCGTTACATTTAGGTTTCGTTATGAAAACTGCAGCTGAACTGTTCGTCAAAAAGTTTTAGTCATCTGGTTTAAGAATCTAACTAAAGTTCTTGGGAATGTTCTGAATATGAACAGCATTCATTATTTTGTAGGTTAACTAATATCAGTACTGGCAAAATAAATAAAAGGTTCTCCTAACTTATAGTTAAAATCTATTTTGATAAAAGATTCTTCTTGTAGGTAATTTTAAATACATTCTTTATGTCTCTATTTTATTCCTAATGTTGTCTGGTTTTTCTTACATTTGCATGAAAAATGTATTATAATAAATAATAGAATAGTTATAACTTTAGGCGTGTTTATGCAAAATATATTGATAATGACTCAAGCGACATCTTTATGCTCAATTAGAAACCACTTATTGGAAATCACTCAACTAACCAGTACATACCTTACACCTACTATAACGCAAGCTGCACCCTTATTAGCAATTTAGAAGCAAATCTTTTCCAAAAAATTACTTTAAAAAAACTTGAAATTACCTTCCATTTGCTCACTTCATTTTTCTGCATTAAAAGTAGGCAGTAAAAAGTCCAGATTGTAAATGCACAAGGGGGGTCTCTGTAATAAGTAGTGTAGTGAAACCTGAATGTTCTTATTAAAATACAGTATTTATGTGATTTTGCACTTTATATATTTATATAATATAAATTTCTCGGGTTATTAACATAATATCATCTCTTCGAACTGTGGGAAGCTTTAGCAATTTACCTTGTGTATATGTGCATGCAAAATAAATGCATTTACGTCAAAATAAACTGTACGGGAATATAATATTTAATATCGTGTGATCACACTAAGTATCCATGTTTTATACCAGTTTATTTCTATATCGTGACACATTTCATAATTACACATTCCTTTTACGTATGCATATTTGCGTTTGTTTCGTATTAAAACAAGTAAAGTATGGAATTTTTGCATTAACATACATTTTAAATCAAACTCAATCTAAAAATCTCCAAGTCGGTTATTTTATTTCCTGAAAAATTCTTAAAATCTAACCGTACAAACAATATAAATAACCCACAATTAATTTTGTGTACTCAAAATATTTCACTCAACAAATAACTAGAAGCTCAACAAGCTCGCCATATAAATAGGCCTCTTTTTAAGGTATGGTGCTTATGTTTTTCACGCTCCTCCAAATGTTTATATATATATTTTTATCTTAACATGACCTGGTTAATATTAAGAGTCAAGGTATTTATGTAGACATAAATTGGTTTACTTACCCTGCCCTGTTTTTTGTTGATTTCCAACTAAAAGCACATACAAGCCAAACACACTTCTTTGTTTACTGAAATGGCGGCAGGAACTGGTTGGCCATGGTGTTGCAGGCGGGTTAGAAGTCGCTTCTGTTGGACCCTAAATACGAAGCCATGTTGCAATATGAAACTTTGCCGTGTCCATTGTTATACGAGCTGGATTTATTTATTGACCAGCTGGCAAAATAAATAGAAATAGGTTATTAATATTTAAATTAAATATAAACTTATTGCTTTTTATTATTATAATGAGTAACTTAAACAATGAAGTTGATGTGACTGTAGTGTAAGTAGTTAAATTTAATGGCTTAATAAATATACCTGTTGCGGGTTTTAGGGGTTTTGGGGATTTAAACTTTTCTTGCTCGATTCTGTTTATTAAATTAATAAACTAGAAGATTGTTTAGTTTGAGTTCTGTTAAAATATAATATTTGATGGAATGCAAACTTTTACTACCTTTTATAATAATAGAAAAATTGAATTTTAATCTTTTATATAATTTTTATGCGTTTATTACTTTTACACATGTCTATATAAAGAAAAAAGTGGACAAACCAGTGTGCTTGATGAAGCTAACAAGCAGCTTGTAACATTAATGTGTATAACCAACGGTCAGTGTTTCTTTCTGCTGCTATCTCGTTAACATTTATTCTTTCTTTCCGTTTTATAGATTTTTTGCCAATTAAAATTCTGAAAAAAAATTTTCAAATAATCAGGATACTTTTACGCATTACTAACATTGATGATTTTAATTTGCAAATAATTATAGATTTTCTAACCAATAAAATGCTAATTTCAGAGTCTACATTATTATAATAAGAGAGATATGAGATAAAAATGTAGGTAATATTTCCAAATGGAATAGAGAAAAGTCAGGTTATGAAATTCAAGTATGAATTTATTATTAACTTGTTAATATTATAAAAGACAAGAAAAACTGAAAGTGCGCTTTGGTTAAGTTTCCATTTACATTAAATACAATAAACTAGAGCAAAATTACGTGAAACATATTTTTAAATACAGATATTACATTAGTTTACATAATCCCCAAAATTACAGAAGAGAAACAAAATTTTCCATTACAAGTTCAAGTTTGAAGTTATAATAAACTGGTTTAAAATTTACAAAATCGTTTTTTAACTTTCAAGTTTCTTTTAAACTGATGATCATAATTATTATTCACAATTAAGTAGATATTTCAACCTAATTGTTGCTATTTAGAATCTTTTTGGAATTCTAATGTTATCAAAAACTTCCTAATTAACTCACAGGTTGATCCCATAATGTTCTTTTTAATTCATTTACTTCAGATTTTTGTAGCGTTTAAACAACATAAGAATGTTTCTGTCAAAACTCAGAAAATACTATAATTTTTATTCGTTTTTAATGTTATTGTTTTTATTTATTTTATTGTATTTTAGCTTTTAAAAGAAAGCACGTCTGGAAAGAACTAAATTCCCGATTTAAAAGTCATTGCTTAAGTACGCTCTTGTTGTTTAAAACGCGTAATATTATGCAAAAGACTTAACAAAGGATTTTTCTTCCGATAGCACGTCTGAAGAATAGTAATTGCAAGATTACAGAAACAAACAATAAATTTAGATGGTACATAGCTATGTAGCTTTTGATATTATTAATAAGGCAGGCATCACCTTAAAAAGGAAGTTTAACTTTCTCAAATACTTATGGTTTGCTATAACACATTTGTAAACGCAATTTATAAATCTCATTAAATTCCAAAAAAGACAAATCGAATAAAAACACTAAAATGGCAGATCAGAAAATTAAGTCCACAATATAAATAAAACGCCTACTTGATTTTAATATTATTGAATAAGTCTTTATGAAAATGTAAAATTCTGCAGATCCTTTTGCTGATGTAGTTCCTTTGATACCTTGTATTTCTAGAGATCTCGCAATTCTGATTTGAAGAATTTAGTCAGCTTAGGCCATTTAATCTTTCTTAAAGGTTAGATAGTTAATTGTAAAACCCAAATCTTTTGTCTACAATTTTTTTAAAGGAATTTTGTTAATTAGTTGGTAAGTGACGTAAGATAGATTGATCAAAATTAAAATTTTTGGAGACTTCTAATTTTTTATGCATTTCCAAGACCTTTTTGCCTGAAATACTTTCTTTGCTTTTATGAAAAATTCTTTAATTCTAACAAAAACAATTCAACAGGGTAATCCCCATAATCTAGTGTTATTCTAGATTGTAATGAATAGAATAATCGATGACATAAATCTATAAACATGATAAAAAATTGGAAGAGATAATAAAAGTGTCAAAAAGAATAAAATACGAGAATATGAAAAATAGAAAATCAAAACGCTTAATTGTGCGATAAGATGCAAATTAGGAGGATTTAAAATGAAAGAAGTACTTGGGAGTGGAAATACCAAGTTAGAGAGATTTGGTAAAAGATGTCAAGCAACACATCATCAAGGCAGCAAAAATCTTGGTGTATTTAAAAAGTTCCTTTAAAAAAACAAATTTGTATGGATGACATACAACCAATCTTGACGTGCAGCCAAATTACATATAGAGCGTAAATCAATACAGCAGACCAGTTAGTAAGAATTTCAGAAATAACCAGAAATCAAGTATACGAAATAGAGTAAATACTAAAGGACAAAATAAAAAAGCAATGCGACATCCAAAACGTAGTAAAATGGAAAATCAACTATAAGGCATCCTTTTCAATACAGACGCTGCTATGAGAGACAAAATCAAAGCCCAACAGGCAACAGCTATAAATAAGAACAAGAAATTGTAATGTCTAACATTGTTTCGATCCTCATTTGAAAATCAATACAAAGAAGTTTCATGGATCTGAGGAATTCGACAACTTCTTGACGTTGAGATTATGGATACAAGAGTGATTCTCTTAACCTTGATTTGTCTCTTTAATGTAAAAGATCGTTAACATACTACAATAAAATAAAAATTAAGAATTACGTAGGTGTTTAGAGCCCTTTGAAATTGTAATTGATACCCCAAACAATAATTGTAAACATTAGTAGTAAGAGCCATAAGAAGCTGGTTATTTGTCACCAGCACTGTTCTGTCGACTACATGCCTGTCCAAGCTGTTGTAGCATTACATTTATTTCTTATCATTCAGATTTAAAACTATAAAACCGAAAAACATTTACGTGGACTATAACTCAAGCTGCTAACAGTAAACGATTTTATGATTCTCTAAAAATTGTGCAAGATGCTTTACTCTTTTTGCTTATCGATTAAAGCAAATAAGATTCCTTTGGTATGCCATGTTCATATCCAACCCATTCGTGGAGATCAAAAGTCATAGATCTCAAGTCTAGTTTTTGTAGCAAGCTCTCCTTCTTCCATTGTTCAAAGCCTGACAATTATGGCAAAGGCGAAGATAATTTTTAAGTACCTATAGATCCAAATTAACTTTTCTCCCGATCTTAGTTTTATCAGTTACACACTAAAAGCAGCGCAAAATGTAGTTCAAAAAGTATGATCTGTATGTTTTATGTTGAAAAGAAAGGAAAGACAGTGTGTCTCATTCTTCCGATTCTGAAGTGGACCGCTATAGAAGCTCAAAAGCTTTTTTCAACTAGAAATAAATGAATTAACACATATTTATATGCAATTAAGTTGTTCTTGTATTTACTGCGCCTTGTGACCAACTCATAAAACTAGGACTAGAAGACAAATTTAAATCTTTTTTGCATCCTAGTCAAAGCTTATAATGGTAGGTTTTTAACTGTATACGGTGTGGATGGATTTGTTTTGCCAATGCACAAATACGTAAGAGTAAGCGAAAGAAAATAATATTTCACATGGGTAGAAATGAGATGGCACGTACCAGCAAAGTTCTACTGGCCAACTCGTTAGCATATTTATGCGTAAACAACCTCTCTTTATCCTAATTATTACTACAGTAGCCCAGATATTTACTGAACTTCTATAAGTAAATTTAAAAAATCCATTCTGTATAATTACTGTCGTACCTAAGCCCCCATACGCAGCGTATCAAGGGATGCATGGCGCGAATCTGAGAAACAAGTGAGCAGCCTTTTTCCTAATTTATTGTTTATGTAGAAGTCACTCTATATTATACCCAAACGGATCAATCAGAATCAATGTAGTTGGTACCCCAGTTTTTCTGCAATCTATCGCAAGCCGGATTGTAGTCTTTTCTTATTTATGAGCTATGAAAAACTGAAGAATTGCAGACGTTTACGATTATTTGTGAATGGTGCACCTTGCACAATGGTACATAGTTACGCCACTGTGTATAATTAGGAAATGTTAAAGATGTAAACGTGTGTTGATCTTTATATGCAGAGGAAGTGTCTAAGCACGGACTTCATGGAAGGTTAATTCTGAAGAGTATAGCTGTAATCTAAAACCACAATTTGGAGTCTATGACTTACCCTCTCTGGTAAAATGATACTAATCTTGCAATGAAAGCATTGCCTCTGGGAATAATTTTCACAACGAAACTACTGCGCCGTTTCTATAAGATCACCGTGACATACTTGGCAAGAACATTTTACAGAAGGTATGAAAAAACCGTTCAATGGTCTCGTAGAATCAAATCAATGAGAAAGCAGATTTTTTTAAAATAAATTGCATATTTCCGTGCTCAGTATTAACATACTTTTTCAGTGCTTTCCAAATTCAATTACAACTTAATTGATGCCTTTTTTGAAAAATCGTTCCTTCTTCACGAAACAGAAATTCCTTAGTATTCTTATATGCATTTTGGACTGCATTTTTTTTATTTCACTTTTGCAGAAGAAGAAAATACTTGTTTTCAGTGAGGTGTTGAGACGTGCATGATTTTTTCAAATTTATTAACTTATTTCGCAAAGTATTTTGAGTACATCCAAAATATATTTTATCCAATATAAATATTCCACCTCTAGAACATCACTAAAGCAAATTTTGAAACATCAACATGATATTTTCTTTTCTGATTTGAGCAACTAAAATTCAAAATTTCTTGGTTCTACAAGTGTCTTAAAGACGTTTTTTTTTTATTTTAAACGGATCCCAAAAAATTTAGATACAGTTAAGTCTGAAATTATTCAGTTTAAAAAAGGTCGCAGTTTAACAAGGTTGAGTGGGGTCGAATTTAAGAAGATAAAAACACAGCAAGCATTAAAGTGAACTTGAGTTCAACTGATGTAAATTTGATAAACTCATATTTCCTTCTTTTGTGGGAACTTTAGTCTCGAACGTCTGCAATTCATTTAAATTTGGAAAAATGAAAACCTAAAGTGTATAATACATAAATTAAGAGTGTTGTAATAAAAAGTAGAATAATTACCAAAAATTTTAAAGTGCAAGTCTAAACGACTCTTTCGAGTCGCGATTAAATTAATTTGACCATTTCGATAAGTTTAGTTCATATAAATAAGGATATAACCTTAAATACTGATTTAAGAATTCGGATCACTATTACTTCTGTTAGATGACCTTTTTCTATTCCTTGATGTGTGACAAATTTATAAAAACTACACAGAACTAGACAACATGAAACATTTAGGTAACGTTAACAAAGTTTTGTTTAAAGTTTGTTTTTTATTGCGTAAAATTCTATTCTAAATATATTTTTGAAAATATTTCTAATGCCTAGAAAAAATAAGAAAGAATCCATTCATACCAAACGACTAAAAGGTTTCAAAGATTCAAATTGATTGATACACTTTTTAACTGATTATGTAGATCTTTACATTATTTATGTTTAAATAAACTTAAGTATAATATCTACAAACTTTAGATTTAGGTGTAGAATGATATGTTGATGTTTAGACTATCTTCTACAGTTTATATTTGGTGGAGCATTTTTTCATTTTTTTTGTGAATATCTTCTCACTAATTATCAAATGGCTAAGTCAGCTAATAAATTGGGATTCAATAGTAAAAGCTACTCTAAATATCAAAATCTAAAACAAGTGCCGCGATTTAGATGTTTCATAATTAATTACTATTCCAACTTACTTTTCTCTTCAAATATAATTTGCAATCTGACCCATAAATTAAAGTTAATTTATCTTTTTTATTTCATTCAACAGTTGAAAATTAAAAACAAAGCTCTTAATAACCATAAAAACTATATACCGTTTCAACTTTGGTGGTCATCAAATTTTAGCTATAACTTTCTGCACATATTATAACTACATATTACAAAAATGCCTGTCTATATAACCGCTTAACGTGTTTTTAAGTCCTGTCAAACCATAAACATATCTCTGTTGTGCTGATGTAGACAACACATCTTTAATTATTAAGCACCCTATAGTCGTGAGTTAAGATGTCACACATCCCAGTTCGTGAGAATATTTATAAACTGATGCTAGTCACGTGACCGACTTTACATTCCGATTCCAAACGAGTGTGTTGCATTTTCTTGGAATTTCCTTAAGCAGAATAAATTTAGGGTTTTATTATAAAAGCTAATTCCGTCCGTGGTTGTTTTTCGTGATTATTTTTAGAATTTCATAAACGAAGAGAAGATATTTAAAGAATTTACGCGAAGATAATTATTGGCTAAATTAGGATACAGAACAATAAATCCTGTAAAATTTAATTTTCCCGCCAAACTCATATGCATGCTTCTACATAATTCGAATAATAAAATTAGTTTTTACGATCATTTTATGATCAACTTGTCATGTCGGTTAGGAACAGCATCTTCGCTAAAGCTTTGTGTACAGATAGATTATAAGAAACGTACAAATTCGCATCCTTATTCTCTACGTGCATAAGAAATACACTTTTTTAGACCCCGCGTACTTTTAAAACGGAGGCTAGTAGCTGTTTAGCAATATCTTCTCACCTAACAGATGTTTTTATTGAAAGCATAAATTTAAATAACGATTACTTACGCATTACAAAATGCCAATATATCTAATACTCAGGATAATTGTCTGATATATTGTTGCTGATTTACAAAATAATGCAGTTTTATAAAAATTTATTTCAGAAAAATAAAAGATCATTACCAATGCAGCTCAGTGCAGTGCGAAATGCATTGACCTGAAAGCTGCTTGGGTTATGCACCAAAACAAGTAAAGCAACAAAATGCAGACATTTTATTTAAATTTTAATTTAAAACCTTGTCTTTTCCCCATTCCGCATCCATAATAAAACGGGCGGCCATTCCTGTCTCGACCAACTGGATGCAATCGTTGTAAATTAGCATTAGCGTCTACTAACTTCATGCTATTTGTGTCAAACTAAACCCACGTTTCTTTAACACTGATTTTAAATTGCATATTTAATGTACAGTCTTATTTAATGCAAACCCTAAAACGGCACTACTTACTCGGTGCTATAATTATTCTGCTCGCCGACCAAACGATGTATACTGAACTCGCTGGAAACACTCTGCAGAAGGGAAATATACTGGTAGAGCTTTCTCGATAGAACAGTATAAAGGACGAGATACCCGAAAATACAAAAGGAACGAGAACCTTTCTTCAAAATCATATACCTATATAAAACCGCACGACTTTCTAATTTTTTTGCTCTTGAATTTGTGAAACTCCTTCCTTCCTGGGAACTGTAAAATTCTTCTATGCATTTAAATGCTTTATTTTGCTTATGCATTACCCACTTAGTGCCACAAAAAATACGAATATTTTACTTCAACCATCTCTGGAATAATAGACATTTTATGTTACGGTTATAAAGGATAAGACGACAAAAAAATTAGGACACGTTTTAGAAAATACCGGGATTCTTTAAAATTCTGGTTTTATGGATGTTAGAGCTTTGGTTATCAGTAATCGATAACCGTGCGGATAAGGTAGAAGTTTTATTAAATAGTGTAACAAACAGTAGGTACAGTGGGTTTCTTTATTTTCGTAAGTTGATATTCAGAAAAAATGAAAAGATTCTCTCATATCTGAAATATATAAAAAATGTATCAAATCTAACAATAAATAAAAATGTTAAATATGTAAAACATTTAAACAGAAAAGTCTATAGATTAATTCGTCATTAATCATCAGTTTTTAAAAGCCTTGAGGGGAATACATAAATAGTTAATAGCGTATGGCAGGTACACAGCTTATATTAAATCTGTGAAAGAGTTTTGTCTGAAATCAGTGATATTCCCAAAGAGAAAGAATGCTTATTTAAGTTTTCTGGTAATTATTCCCTGTTCTAATCAAAAATTACCTAGAAGCTATGAATAATATATCAAGTATAGTGCAGCAATAATCTTAAATGCTGCTCGACTAAAAACAAATATTGTTATCACGTTTGCAGTCACTTTTTTTGCTGACTTTCTTAAAGAGAATTTCTATCATTGTTATAGTTCTATGAATGTTCTAATGAGAAAAATCAAACCGAGTCGTACAATATTATCCAAACAGATGGATCGGTCGTGGTGGACCAGTACCATAACTACCAAGCTACCCCGATTGAGTGTTCTGGATTAGTTTTTATGAGAATGCCTTAAAAAGATTGTTTACTAAACATCAGTACTAACCTTGAAAATCTTCAAGCTGCTGTAAATACCATTACCGAAGAATACAATGGGCGGTTAATCATTTACCAATCAGGGCTATGAAATGTGTTGAAGTTGGAGGAAGTCACTTTGAACATTTGCTCTAGTATTGTCTTTATTAATTATTTGTAATACAAACCTTTTAAATCTCGTTAAAGCATTTTTTTCTATTTCTTAATTTATTATTCTATCATTAATTAGTTCTAAAATCACTTGTTAATTTGTTTACCCAATAAAACACTTTAGGTTGTTTTAAATAAACTTTTAACCGATTCCCTGAACCGATGCTTTAAAAAAACATGCGGCTGATGCCACGTTAATCATTTTTCTAACATGGTACTAAAAAAATACTGTAAGAAATGAGAACTTCTTGATAACGAATCTCTGTACTATATACATTAAGGAATAGTGCAGTTTAGTTTATGTAGTAAGCCGTTTTCGATATACCCTGTATAATAATTAATTCAGAATTGTTTGAAACCTTGCACCAAAGCTCGATATGACTAATTTGTATCTGTGAAACTGAATTAGTTGTGATCCCTCTTCTACGTAAGAAGTTTTCCGTTGTTACTACCACATCTGTTACGAATAGAGGACTTTCAAGAAAGAATAAGAAGCATAAGTTACGAAACCTAATTAAATTTTAGTAAAAATTTTTATACTAAAATTGATAATTTAGAAATCTTTTGTCAAAATATCTTGCATTTGATAAGTCATTATCTTGCCTTGTCTTGGTTTTTTGGTGCCATTTCTTGTCTTAGTCTTGGTTATGTCTTAAAATCAAAGCACAAACTAGACTTAACCAAGAAATCTGTAAACACTACTCTGTATGTAGATACTACGTGTAAGGCAGTGCAAGTAATGTCACCGATGACAATTACATTTTACATTGTATCACACCATAAAATCATCGAAAAAGCGCCCCGAATGAAGTGAATCTCCAAAACTATACATTCTGTAGTGTACCGATTTACATATCCACTGCTATCAAAGATTGCTTTGCCTGTTAAGCGTATCAGCAATAAACGCAAATATTGCAGTGGCGTTTATTTGACTTATATAGAGATAATAGAAAAATTAGAAATTGAATGTAGAGCATATTAACTAATACATAGTTGGTAAGTGAAGGTTTGACGTTCTAGTTAAGTTGAGTACTAAACTGTCTACTGTATTCAGTGCTGTGCGGAAGCATGAAGACATGCTACTAAGGTGCCTCCACAATTTGCTTATCATTTACCATGTGCAACCTGCTACTTTGAACCGCTAGGTTGGAAGGCCCAAGCCAAGCCATCTGAGTATTTTCATAGCTGCTTATGGACGATACTGCTTGTTGAGAGAAACCCATCTAAACTACTTAGATGTGGTTCTAGAAAGTAACACACCGTTTTTTACCACCATTGTCTAGGCCATCAACAGTGTTTAGGTCATCCTAACAAAACACTATGCTAGCTGAATGTCTTTCGCTACTGTCTTAATTGCTCACTGACGACTACTTTGAATTCTTAACTATGGTCTTCCATGGGCGTAAGTTCCACGCCGTCCGCAGTCTTTAGCATTCTAACGAACCTCGTTCTGCCTGTGATTTGACCACCTTTTATTACTTCCTGTAACTGCACTCATGTGTTTAAACTTAGGAGACGTTCGCCTACGCGAATACTGTAGACTAACCTGTGTCATGAGTTGTGTAGGCGGATGAGAACGTTGAGCTTGATGCCATTCATCACCACTAAGTCCAATTCGCCACTCCGACTGGAGTTTTGAAGCCTCCAGTACTGTGAGCTGTCTGCTCTCCTGGTTTATAGACCAGTACTGTTTATTTATTGATTAATTCTTACAATATCATTCATAGTTTTCCAAGAAATTTTTAGCATCACTAAGACTGATAGTTAAACATCGGTTGGGTCTTGGAATCCAGGCACCGCCACCTACTTCGAATTGTCAGGCAATAGTTATCTGTGACACTGTCCACTTCGTATGTATTTCTGGACATCTGCTTATGACCAGGGCACTTGTCATTTTCCACTGCGCCACAAAATTCTTTTCCACTGCTGAATAATAATTCGGACACTTTTGATGGATAAATCTAGAATAATGACGATGATGATAATGAGCTGAGCTGTATCAAGCAACAAAGACTTATAATTTTAAAACTATTTTTATGATTCATCACTTTCAATATTCTCATTCTTGTGTATCAGCAGATATGAACATGTTTCTTACCACAAAGACTGATAACTTTCAATTACAGTTTGGTACAATCATGATATTTGCAAGTGCAGTCGCAAAGTACACAGCTCCTCGGTGCAAACCAATTATAGTTTTTGGCAAACCCCATATATAATTTTTAAATTAATTTTTTTTATTTTTGCCTTCTTTGTGTGCAAGAGTGGTGCTTCATTGGTTTTGCATCTAGAATATTTTTCAAAACACTGAATGAAATGTTAATGCAATTTTTTTTTAAACAAGATTTCAAAGTAACTACAATGTGGGAAAATAAAGGTTAAACTGCAAGGATATTGCATTGGATGCAAAAATTCTTTGGTTCAAAACGAAATATTGATAATTAAAAAGATTAAGTTTTAGACATAGTAAAATACATAGAAAAGAACGTAGAGGTAGTATTATTTTGCTGGTTTATGGATTATGTCAGGTATTTGTCACCTAAGTAGGATCAGACTTATGCTGATTTTATTTACTGATATAAGAGCTCTTTTCATACTATGAAACTTGTCCAGATCAAGTAAATATCTGGTTTTTGCTTCAACATGATTTTGGGAAAAATGTAAAAGAAGTTGTTTCAAAATGAAAATCAATATGAATTGGATTTTGGCGAATTTGGAAACAAATCAAGAGATTTAATTTAACTGTAAGGAAAATGTCTACTATTCCAATATCTAACTACAAGCTTCTTACTTCTGTTTGCCACATCTTAAAGGCTATGCTCTCTTTTTTCTCTCTTTCTAGTCTGACCAGAAAATATTTGCCTATATATATAAAATATAGAGTAAATCTTTATTCTCTAATAAAATGTATTTTTGATACTACCAGCTTTTTACACGTTCTGAGCATACAGACTTCTCTTAGACAGAGGCATCTTAGAGCAAATCTTTTTTCTTCGATCGTTTTCGAAGTATCTAAGAAATGTCATTTCTAAATACAAAGGCTAAAGCTTACATTGGATCATTCATACTTTTAAGAAATGAACAACCGCAGCTGAACATTTCTACCAAAAATAGCTGTTGATATAATAAGTCTGCCAATTTGAGACGAATTTACAAAACTCTGAAAAGATAAGTAATAGTATGCCACAAAATTGGCTTCAGAATTGCAACCATTGGTTGTTGGTAAAAAAAGTAGATACGTAATCCCCAATGTTACTGGCAGTGATTTACCTTACCACATTGTTGTTTTTAGAATGCCCCTACTTTGGATCAAAATGATTCGAAATGGTACATTTTGAACAAATTATAGAATTCTCATCTCCTTCCGTAAAAAGCAAAATTAGATTAAGACAAATGATAAAATAATTTTGCCTTTGCCTTTGCCTTTCCCCCTAAATTCAATAACGTCACACAATCTTCCCTTGGTCATCCCGTCTTGAATATAATTGGAATGGTGAAAATATGGCCGCCCAAGATTTTGAACAATTGTTATTATGCATTATTCTTTGGGAAAAAGTAAATCATGAATCGAAAATTTGGTGTCATATTCTGTCGAAAAAAAGATTTTAAGTTATAGTTTACAATAGTGCAGGTTTTACTCACAGAGCTAAAACAGGATTCGAATGAATTTTGAAGATGAACTGATGAACGCCGAAATATGTCTACACGACCTTCGAAATTTTTATTCGTCAAGACTTTTCTTTAAAAAGTTATATTCGTTTATTTATTGATTAATTCTTACAATATCATTCATAGTTTTCCAAGAAATTTTTAGCATCACTAAGACTGATAGTTAATTATAATTAGGTTTTGTTAATTATCTAAAATCTTATGGCATCAAGATTAATTTCAAATTAATACTGAGGTAGACAAGATCAAACTATCATTTTAATTAATTCATTCACCAACAGCTTTAATATAGAGAAATATAAAGTCACAGCTAAATTTATGTGTAAATTTCACACTTTCATTGTATTAAAACGAAACCTGATCATTTACAAAAATAGAACTTCTTTGTTTGAGCTTAAAAAAGTCAATACTATAAAAAATACATTTTCATGTTCTTTTTGCCTTTTCCCATTTTCTGTTTGACGTTTGCATTGTGTCGAGATGTTCCTTTAAAATTGGATAGATCTGCAAATGTTCCCAATTCTGCTGAAATGTTTTCAGTAAGAAAATTTCTTCCACTACGATTTACTGATATAAGTACTTACTCACTACTCGATTTCATGGTCTGAGATTATTTTATTTGTTCGACATGTGTTGGCGGTCTCATCAACTGAAAATATTAGAAAAGTTTTATCTACAAGAGTTTTCCGGAAACTTTTGATTTAATTCGTTTCTTTTGCGTAATTACAGGGCAATTATGCAGAATGATTTATTTTCAACTCTTTTATACATTTATTATTACAAAGTTGAAATTAAAACGTTTCACCTAATGCAGCGTTAGGTAAATTAGATAAAATAATAAAGATACTCTAAACGCAATTATTAACATACGTGTCTTTCTGCCGCCTATAAAATACTAATTTTAATTTTAACTCTATGGATATCCATCCATATGTATGTATACGTACTATATAACAACGTAAACTAAGTAATATCATTAAATACCAACTTTATTATGTAAATTAACATTTTACCTTAACGTTGTTAAAATAATTTCCATAAATAAGCGTGCAGACTGCAGCATGTGATACAAGAGGCATTTTTGCAGGCCTGATTGCAGATTGTGTCGAGTTACCAATCCGGTTTATAAGTATGTTGCACTTGCATACACGCAATGCACGTATGTAGTTGGTACTGTATGCAGGGTCATGTGA
>VTPC01004247.1:255668-269000 GCA_011009095.1 Ignelater luminosus
AAAGCCGAGTTTTTGCGGCGATTCATAACCACGGATGAAACATGGGTTCATCAATTCACACCCGAGACGAAGGAACAGTCAAAAAAATGAACTGAAAGCGAAGAATTGACTCCAAACAAGGCGAAGACAGTTCCATCTGCAGGCAAGGTCATGGCGTCAGTTTTTTGGGATGCACGTAGGATAATTTTCATTGATTATCTTTAGAAAGGAAAAACAATCAACGGAGAGTATTATGCAAACTTATTGCAGCGTTTGAGTGATGAAATCAAAAACAAGGGCCGCATTTGGCGAAAAGAAAAGTTTTGCACCATCAAGACAATGCACCAGTTCGCACATCCGTCATCGCAATGACCAAAATCAATGACTTAAAATTCGAATTGCTTCCTTATGCACCCTATTCGTCAGATCTAGACCCCTTGTATTATTTTCTGTTTCCAAACTTGAAAAAATGGCTCGGTGGTAAAAGATTTGCCAATCATGAAGAGGTAGAGTTTGAGGTTGATGGCTATTTTGAGGAGCTCGACGTTTCTCACTATAAACAGGGTATCGAAGCTATTGAACATCGCTTGGAAAAGTGTATCGAGCTAAAGGGAGACTATGTAAAGAAATAAAGATATTTTTTTCCAAATCTTTTTTGTTTTCTTTGTTAGGTAGGGTACTTCGTATTTCAAATATCTACGGAACTTCTACTTTTAAAATTTTCTATTGGTTCTAGAATGTTTTTTGGCTATATGTTGATCAAGGTATCTCAGCTTATTTTCGGTCAAAGTATTGACTACGTATATAACTCATTATAATGAAATCATGTTCGAGGACCTTCTTTTCTGTCATCTCTTTTCTTGGTAGTTAGGTAGGTAGATAGTAGCAAGTAACTATATTTGAGTACGCATCTCCTGCGACACTTTCTCTATTATTACTGTTATTGTCTGTAGAGAAGCCACTGAGAACCTAAATCAGCCCATCCTTCAATATGACACATTAAGTATTGATGTATGATATTTGATTATTGATCACAGAGCGTTAATAAACATCAAAATTAGAGATAAGACAGTAATAGTGTACCTGCATATACTTATCAACTATTCGTCTATCCTTTTGGTAGCCATCCTAGTAATAAACAGTTTTTTCTATATTATTCTACTGTTCTATCTAATCTTTCATTGCTGATCTTTAGAATGCGAATATTTTGTGTGTGCATTTTACCTGTTTACCTGTTTAGGCGTCTTCACTATTCTACTCTTTAAGGTTTTCTTATTGTGTGTCTGACGTAATGAGTTATATATAGATCAGACAAATCTAATCTAATTCTCAATTTCGTAGACTGTTTTATTTAGGTTAAGAAAGGATCAAAAATATGAATCTAATGATTTTGTGATAGTTATGCAATAATTGTACAGAACAGACTTAGGCTGATTTATCAAAAGAAACTCCTTTTTAGGAACAAAGTTAAAAAGCTAGTTGATGAAAATTCCAAAAAAATTGTAGATTTTCGAAAATATCAAGGCTTGATAGATGTCTTTCTAAGAAAGTTGAATCAACTTTACAGACATTTTGAAAATAGGTGACAAAAGTAGAGATGTGGTAGCCCGAGCTCTGCTGCGCCACCTCTAGACCCTCTCTTTATTCGCTTTGCAGTTCCGGGTGAGCAGACCAGACTCGTACTACTTTACTCAGAATTCTATTTATGAGTACTTTTTGCACTTTTATGCTTGTTCTTGAAAAGTACCACAGTTTACTGTTAGTGCTTTCTATAAGCTCAAGAATGCAAGTAACTAGTATATTTAGAAAAGTACTCATAGGTATAATTTTGAGTAAAGTACTGGAATATTTCAACTAGGCTTGCGGTCGAGGAACAGGCCTTCGGCTTGGCCTGATTGTACTACAGTGTGTCTCTGCTTTTAACCCTTTTGAAGCCGATTGGGTTTCTGTAGGGAGACAGTGAGGGCTTCGTCTTCCATTAACTTTTTAAGATATCTAAATAGGAATTTTCTAATAGTTAGGCACCAATTACGTAGACTAGACTTATTTATTAAGAGAGACTCTTACTTATGGTCAAGGTTACAACACTAGGGTCTATCGAAATTTGAAAGAATTTTCAAAAAAACCAAATTTGATAGGAAAATATTCCTTTAAGTAAATTGAATTAACGTTACAGAAATCTTGAAAATAGGTTGACAAGATGATCGCATGTTAAGTCTCTTTAGGTTAATACCGAATTGAAATTTTCAATGTTTGGACTTGATGGAGATTTTTTTGTTTAAATTAGAATTTTCACTCATCGGTGAAAAACCAGGATTAAAAAAAATTAACAGCTGAGCATTTACGATATCGTTGCAATCAGAAGCGTAACAAGATCTGATTATAAAGGAAGCGGCAGATATCACAGTTTTGATTATTCTTTTCTATATTTATTTGAATTTTTACAAGACATTGGAGGTGCGTAAAATCTCTGTAGTTCTTTTTATTTTCCCCATCGCTAGTTATTCTTACTCAAAAAACAAAAATATCTTGCAATCGATCATTTAGCTGCTGATATTCAAAATTTTGATTGTATTTCGTGAAACATAAAATGTTGGACTTGAGCTTTAACTTTTAATTGCATTCTCTGCGTAAAATCTGTTAACATAAAATAAAAAAGAGAGAAAGTTTACAAACGTTTTAGTATTTGAAAGTTAATTTCTTCTCTGACCAGCCCTAAGCTGATACATTTATTAATCAATTTTTTAAATTTAAAATTCTTTTTTGTATTAAGCTTGTAAGTGTATTGTTACCTTATTAAGGCATACGCGGGTTTTTATTTGCTCAATGTACAGGGCGTTCCAAATTCAATGGTATTAGATTCTTGGTTTTTGGCTAAGCTGTTCTGAAATCTTTTGATAGATTAGCCTGTTGTTAAGAAATCAAATCGAATATTGTTATTTTGAGATTCAACCCTTTAACTGAAGATGCTCCACTTAGAATGTTTAAAGTTGGATGCATTTGCATTGTAATGGGAATATACTGATATATCAAATACCTAGATAAATACATATTGTTTCAGCAGCCGTAATCATAATAAAGGAAAAGAAAAAAAGTTGTAAGGCATGTATTCACTCTTAAGTGCTTGAACGAACTGATATGGTAGTGCTGGAGAAAATATCTACAAAGATTTTGAAGAAGATTCTAGATCTGACGCAATAAGTCAGTGAATCAGTAGATTCTTTTTTGAATTAAAACGAAATTCAAATACAGTTAACTATAATACTTCCTTTGTTTCATCATGTGTTTCCAAGTTACAGTTGGCAACTCTCAGTTACTCTAATGCTAGGGGAAATGCTTATTAAGTTCAAATCAACTTGGTTTTAGACTAATAGAGGATAGATTCATCTAGTTTGTATTCAATGAAACTTTGAAATCAGTGTAGTTTTAGACTGAAAAATTTTGCATTTTAGTTGCTTTTTGGTAATCTTATGTCACTTCGTAAGATGTTTGAAAGCATCTTTCTTTGTCCAACTAGTTTTCTATCATATTCTCAAATTTGGTTTTTATTAAACTTTCAATAGAACCAATTAACTACGCCAGAAAATGAGCACAAATTTTTAAGATTGATATTGATCCAAAAATCTTTATAGACGAAGAATTTATATCAACGGTTCTCAACGATTGTTAGAGTTGTTCAACGGCCTAATAAAAAATAAATTTGATAAGCAGTAATGGAAAATAAAACTGTTTGTAGATAGCAAAATATTTATTAAGTTAATTGTGCAGTAGAAATGTGTTTCTTCTGTTTAAGAGATTTCTACGAGTTAAGGAGATTATACTTTAAACCACCCTGTATATGAACAGACCATTTTAAAACTGATGCGTATTTAACGTTTTACATTTGCATTTGCAGTTAGTTGTTTCATTTTTGAAACAAAAAAGGTACCGTAGCGTATGATACTATGACGTAAGAAAATCGATATGGAACACAGCTTGAAGGTGAAAATCATCAGGGAAAAACTGAGCTGCTATTTGAGTGAAGATAAAAAGTGATGTGTATGCTACCCATCCATGTTACAGGACCGCCTTTTGTAGCTCTCTATAAAATCTTTTTGTTTGAATCTTATTAAATTTAAAATTAACTTGCATTAAATTTTTGCTGATTTATTCTGAAAATAATTATTAGTAATAAATGTAACTTTAGGTATGTCAACGTATTTATTAGTTGAGAATCGTTCCAGAACTGTTAACTAACATAATATTTATGCACTTATTACGTATATTTTGATCTTTTAGATGCATCTGCTGCAACTCTATTATTGCATGACGTCATGGCATGCAATTTACTTGGCATTTGCAATGTAGGTTGGTCTACATATTGTTTATTTTTAGCTGACTTAAATGAGCGTATGGTGTAAGTTGAAACGAAAGCATGTATTTGTAAGTTCAATATAGCACCTAATGCACTTTTCTGCAAATAAATTGTAGAGTGGAAATAAATCACATAAATGTCAAATAAATGCATATTTCATATAACATTCAACATTTTCTTTTACTATAAACAACATTAAAATTGTTTCTTTTCAATATGTCATTTCAGATGTGAATTATTAGAAATATATATAGAATATAATTTAGAATTTACTTGACATGTCGTGGTTTTAAGTCGACTGTGTAACTTCTTTGAAAGTTTTCGTAATATGATGACAGTGACTGAAGCTGCAAAGGTTATTTAATAAATGCAGTTATCGCTCTTAAAAGGAATATATTTAATAAAGATTGGTATTAAAAATCATTTTGAGATCATTCTTGTTATCTTTTATGCTGATTTCGAAATTTTCAAAATGGAAAGTCTGATCTCGAACGTTTTTTCTTACAGTTATCTTTCAAACTAGGTTTACCAAACTTAAAAGCAAAGATTACGCAATAAAACTTGTAATACATTAAAAGCTTATTCTTGATAAGAAAAACTTATATAAATAGATTTAATAAGCACATAAAATGGTTCTGGTTAAGTATCTTCATTTCTAATGTTGATTAATTCTAATCAATCAGTATAATAGGATTTCCCTAAAATGTTATTGTGACTTTTTGTTTTCTTAATTTCCAAACATCTTCCATCCTTCATTGGTGGCCCCAGCAGGTCTACACATAACCATAAAACTGAAGCCACGTGACTGAAGCAACTTTGTGTGTCCACCCTGATCTAATGTCCCAACCCCCTACAAGTTCAATTTATCCGTTTACTTCCTTAATCTCCTTTCTCTTCTCCTCCTTCCGCATAATAGCTATGAAAGGGTTGTGGTATTTGGATAATCACCGTGATGCCTCCTGACACTTTAATGAACACCATATATTTCAACACCAGGAATCTCTTAAATTAAAAGAAGTCACTAACTGTAATTTCCTGAAGATAATCAAGGATAATGCGAATTAAATAAATAATTTTGATCTAATTAAAATTACATAATTTAACTTGAAATAAAGAAGAAATTTTAAATATCTAACAAAATGCAAATTTCTCTTTTTGAATTACAACAAAACTTGCAATTCTTACCTAAATACATTTAGTATCAAGTTTCAAACCAAATAAAGTCGGTGCGCGTATTACGCAATATCGTTTTCTCTCCTTTTACATTTATTTAAACTAAATTGTACCTACCTCTGTTTAAAAGTACGCCATCATTAGATATAAAATTCTCAAAGTTTTATTTTCGTTTCCGTGACATACCGCAAAGCGCCACCCTGCAAAGTCATTCCAGCCCTGAAACTGCAGACAAGGCCCCTTTGTGTTCACTGCTCGCTCGGTTTGGTTTGCTTTTATTACACGCTCTGTAAACCAAACAAATGATGTCTTTATTTGAACCGTATTTAAACTGTATATAAAAATTTATATGGCCGTAAAT
Source organism: Ignelater luminosus (assembly GCA_011009095.1). Taxonomy (NCBI): domain Eukaryota; kingdom Metazoa; phylum Arthropoda; class Insecta; order Coleoptera; family Elateridae; genus Ignelater; species Ignelater luminosus. The sequence continues at coordinate 261,536 of VTPC01004247.1, forward strand.
CATTACTTATTTCATAAGTTTTCAAAAATCGGTGAAGCTGAACTCACTTCTCTCGTTTCAGTTTTCAGCGGTAAGATCTAAAACGTTTCGGTTACGGGCGTTGCAAATTTTCATATATTTTAAATAAACATATGTTTGAGTATATAATAAATCTGTTACACACAACAAATATCTAAAAACTATTCAAATCTAAAGTAAAAGAAGGAAGACCCATTATTTAAAGTTCAAAGGCTTGGCCGCTCTAAAGAAGACATTACACAATGTAGTCCAACAGGGTCTCGAAAGGGTTATGAGCCGTGTATAAGAGTGGGTATCTCGTAAATAACTCCAAAAACCATATATTTCACACATGCTTTTAATTATTACTATGTAGGCAGCTGAATAGAAATAACAAAGGCGGCTTTGTATTTTTCTTATTTTAATATTTTCGTCTAAAGGCAGAGAAGGCCCGCTCTTTAGAACCAATAATGCCCCACTTGTTTTTTTCCTCTCTTACATATAAATTTCATAGGTCGTTTGTGAAATACATTAGAATGAAAAATCTTACGAGCTTTAGTTTTCATACCATTTTCTCTTTGTGTCGTTATATATGGCGGGGCGTACCTACTAATGTTTAATGAAATGTAAAACGTCTACAAGCAAGCGCGTGTGTTTTATTACGAAAAGGATTGGAAGAATGGAGAAAGAGACTGTCCTCTGGGAAAGGGGGAAGAACAATGGAGCCGTCCTTTCTGGAGCGTTATATCATTGTTCGGGAAAGGGTTAAATTAAATAGACGTTCAGCAGGGCGCTCTTTAATAGTTGACTTTTTACATACGCATTAGTACTTGTAGGACATCTTGTTACGAAACTAACTGTGGAAGAATGCTTCAAATTAATAAAATTTAAATGTACCGTCTTTTGATTTAATGTTGCTCACGGTGAACTTAATAAGATTAATAATTAAAAAAAGAAACTTTAATAATATTAAGTATTAATATTCTGCCCTCAACATAAATATAAAAGATGTTTTAAAATTTAACGTTCATATTTCTGAAAGACTATAAGAGAGATGCATTGTATTTTGTATTTCTTTCGTATCTTACCCCTACCTGCATTCGATCAGAGGGTCTCTATTTCCGGAACCAGTTATCGCGTGCGCCGGAAGTTGCCTTCCATAAACTGAAAACGCTCAAGTCCTACCAAATCCTCGCGTCTCCTTAAATCCTTCTTTTGCATTCAGCTACCGTCTACATTCTTTCTAGCATTTAGCCTTATCCTTGCTGGGAAAATATAGGTCTATTTAGAAAAGCACCGCAGGTAAAAGCTTGATAATAGTTAAAACCTTTCAATAAAAAAATATTATTTTGGAAAAGCGAAAAGTAGCAAAAAGACAGTTATGTAAATTTAAAAAAATATTTTTTATAGCAGTCTTCTTATTCCAAGTTTCTTTCTTCTAATGACATTTTTACAATACAGACTGCCAAGTTTATAGGTGCTTCTTTGTTTCAATGTACAAAAACTTCATTAAAAGTCTAATTGCATCCTCAGCTAGAGTTAAGGGTCGAAATACCTTTCAGCATCGCTCCTTTGTTTGATAACTATCTTAAGTTTTATTTTGCAGCGCAGACATAAACAAAATTCAACATCAACATAATTACACCCGGGAGGGAAGCAAGAAGATTGTGATTTCTTTTTTAAAACATCTTCTACATATACATTGGCTTATCAACTAAATATTATAATTTTCAAGTGAACACTATGTAACTTTAAACAACCTTTTCGAGCAGATAGATGTTATCTAAAATAATTCAGATTTATGGAAAGAGTAGATAACTAATTCAACGTTTATTAAGCCCCGGAAGGCAATGAGCCAAGATAAATCTGCATTAACTTTTATAACATTAACGTTTTTAACTTTTTTTTTCTTAATATCATTTGCAATTTGATGGATGAAAAAATAGAAAATCTTCGGTTTTAATTGGTAAATGAAAAGAATCCCTGACTGAGTTTATATTTGGCTTCTATCTGCCCTTGTTTATTTATTGATTTTCAATTCCTGTAACTCTGTACAGAGCGCATACCTACACCAAATGATGCCCAAGCTATAACTGTATTCGAAATCCATATTCTATAGAGTTTAAAGCTTATAAAGTACATATGTTGCTTCATAAATATGTAGCTATAAATTCCACATAATACGAAGTCATTTTACGAACACCTTAGATGCACTACTTTCAGGAATTGTGCACTCCTTTAAATAACTTATTCTTTGTTTCTAATAAATATTTGTGTGAGATTACCATTAGATGTCCTTACCCAAGGATGAATACGACACGTAAAATGAAGACATAACAAAATTACGTATGGTTATGATAACAAGAAATGATAGCGCCGATAATAAATAAAAGTGTAACTGTAGTTTACATTAGTAGGTGGATACTGTAGTAATTAACAAACTGGTGTTAATATCTAAAAATAAAAAACAACGGAACGCATTGTAAAATACAAAGCACAATAAGCATGGGTGCTGTAAAAAATTGTTTAGAAGAAAAAATTAAACAAATAAGAAATGTTCTATTCAAATAATAAAACAATTGCAACTATTTTTTACTTTTTAGTCTCAGAAAATAAAACATAGTTCTTATAATGAGATAGAAATATCAAATATTAGGTATATCGAATTAAAGATCAACAATTGGAATATTTCATATCAAAACAAAAAAAATTTGGTAATTTAATTAAAATTATTGTCATTCATAGTTTTTCAGAAAGTTTCCAGTATGTTCATAATTTTTTTATAATTATGAGAACGCTTTTTCTCGACTGTACTTGAGAAATACTGTATCAAATTATTTTTGCATGACGTAATATGCATTATGCATACAAACTTTTTTTAAAGCTGAGACTTTCATGTATTTGTAGTATAAAACAATATAATACTAATAAAGTAAGAGTTTATAATAATCAATACTGTAGAAATCTGTATTATTTATTGTTATTGTATAAGAAAGTTCATTTGTAGACTTTTCAGAGTAATCTAAATGATTTCAACATTTTTTTTGTGCAGCATTGAATGATTTAACAACACTAAAGATGACAAATATGCATATTTTATTTAGATTTTGAAACAATGCTAATTATTATGATGAGAAACTATCAGAATGGTTTTTACTTATGCGTGGCATCCAGCATCTGTGGCAGGTACTTAAAAAAATTGTATAACAATAAATTATTTTAGATAACCTGTACTAGAAACTATTCCAACTATGGTGACTGATGGCCGGAGAATTTCTGATTTAATGCTTTATTGTGATGGTAGAATCAATTTCTCATGTGGTACTAGTACATGAACAAACTTATGATCCTAAAAGAGGCAAATCAATACTTATGAAATTGTGACAAGTATTTTAAAAAATTCTGTGTACTACATGGTACGAAGTCATTGGTATGGACATAATAGTGTTAATTAATGTTATTGTTTATATAATTCTGTTATGCTATTGTTATTACTGTTATTGTTATAGTTTACTATTTTACATTTGTTATTGTTAGTATAGTACCATTATTCCTTTTAGAAATTTTACTGTCAAATTTCAGATATGGCAATTCAGAAGAATCTGAATAGTCTCTATCAATAAAAAGGATGAATCACAGAGTTCTCTGCATATTGCAGAAATTATCAAATCAAAATAGTTTCTTTAGTCAGGTGTCGACTGGGAAACCTTACACGCAGTGCTAAACAGTTTATCGAAATATTTGGTTAATTATGATTCTGTCAATAGATCAAGAATACGGTAGACATTAGAATAGAATGGCCACTAGAACCTCAGATATCGGAAAATTGAAACACTGACAGATTGAAAATAAAGTGTTTATCCACACTCTTTATTGTTTTGCTACTTCTAACAAAAGAAAACAAATTATTTATTTATTGAAAGGAAACCTATTTCTAACATAATCAGAATCAGGTCCGAGATAAATAATAAAACTTTGATAACATTATCAAAGTAGACCAGATATTACAAAACAATCATTGCAAGTCCATTGAAGTCTAGACAATAGTTAACTAATACAAATGTCTGCAAAGGGATTAGCAAAAACAACCAAAGAAATTGGTGATATTATTGTAAAAGATACTGTGTGGTAGATCTTAAATTATGATGAACAATAAAGAAATGTATCTAAGATATTATTTACAAGTTCTTGACCATCCGTTTTGTCTTTAATGGAAAGATCTTAGATTGATTGTAATATTACAACACTGGCCAATCAAACTAAGATCTTTCTGTCAACAAAAAAGTGTCTATAGTCAATTTGCAAGAAATTCGTATTAAGAAAATACAGAAATACAAGGTAACTCGTAGTAGACTTATATATGCATTTTGAGCCTTTTACAATTTTTCTAAATCAATGTAAAATTCAATTTTCAATTGTCTTTGTCAGTTTTTATTTTTCAAATCTGTAATACCTATCAAGGTAGTCTTTTGAACAAACTGAATGCAGTAATTCATGGCGTTGTGTATTGGAGCCTAGTGATTTTATTTTTTTATAATATTATTTTTTCTATTACTTTTTATTCTTATTTATGTTTATGTTTTTCGTTTTTTATTTTTTCCTGATAGCTGATGATAGCTGTCTTGAATTAGTTTGTATTACTCACAGTTTACAATGAAGTGTGACTTTTTGATATTCCATAGAAAAACTAAAATTGTATTAACATAATTTTACCTTGTCGATGTTTTCGTTGCCACAATAATTTATAAAATTATCTAAGAATTATTGTATTTTCACTCAACTGCTGAATCTTGCTTTAGCCATTTCTTGCTTATTGTGGTTGTGATCTCAAGTCTGTTAGGGGCTGTCCTTAAATTACGTAACGCTCCAAGGGGGGGGGTCCAGAGTAGCGTTACGCAGCGATACCAAGGGGGAGGTGGGGTCAAGAGTAACGTTACGTAACGATAAAATGTTATTGACAAAATATTGTTTAAACTCATATTTACTTGTCTGAACCCAAACAGTCTGTGTATACCACAACGGTCGCACGCACCCCAGTTTGATGCATTCCTTTCCAATAAAATCTTTTTCAAAGAAAATTAGAATATTTTCATATTAAATGTGGGGGGGGGACTTAGAGTATTGCATTACGTAATATTTAAGGGGAGGTTCGAGCTTGCGTTGCGGGTGTGTTACACGGTGGGTATAAAAATCGTTTAATTTCGCGTTAAGTAATTTAAGGACGACCCCTTACATGGTATCAAGTTATTAAGCAAAGTTTTTTCTTCCTTGTCGACAGTATCATACGGGCTGATAATTAACTAATCAGGTCAAATGTAAACTGGAAGTAATTATTAATGTACTAACTAAGAATTCCTCAGTTATAATATATGATTAGTCTATCAAGTAGAACAATATCTCAGTACCAACACACGCTATTTCAGCATCGCAATAGGAATTTACTTCTTAAACATGTGTTTGAGTCATCCAACCAGCCATCGTAGAAAAGTTTTTTTGCACTTAACGTCATAATGATCAGGCTAGTGCATCTTTAGTTCACAAGTACTATAAGTTGCTCCACAAAACAATTTGCATATCAGTCCCTTAGCAACAGAATGTAGATAACTTGAACTGGATTTATTTCACTGAATGTTTCATTTTCTTAGCAGAAACAAGGCAAGATCACGATGGAGGTTTTATAGTGCTAGAATAATATAAAATCGAGAAGATTAGCTTCAGTTTCGTAAACTCATGCAATTTCAAACGCATTAATTACCAAATAACTGATTCCTAAACTCTTCTTTATTTGAAAATTATTTATTGTTTGGTGATGTCTTACTTCCTTCAAGTACAGCTTCGCGCTCGACTTGCAGTCCAGAAAACAATAATTTAGAGTTAGTTGACAAAACTCGACCTTTCAAATACGTTTAGTAATTTTTTATCTATTTACAGGTTTTTTCTTATTCAGTTTGTAGTTGCTTATAAAGTTGACCTGTAGTTCCAGGACTGTACGATCTGAACTGAAGATCTAAACTTTCGTGCGCCACACATGATTCAGTTTATCCAAACGACGCTGCCTTCAGTTCCTGAACTGACAGTTCTTGGACCGCAGGCAGTCTCTGGATGCACATACCCAACAAGAGTTTTGTCAGTCCTGGAGGTTCACACAGTGGTACAACCATGTTTAATGAAAATGCCAACAAACAAAAATTAGCAGCACTTTTTGTAATTCTCTTATTACAGAAACCGATAATTAAAGCAAAAAAATGTTTCTGGGTCAAAGACTTGCTGTTGGAACGTAAACGCAGTTTTTCATAGGCTTTATTACTTTTTTCGCATCTATTCAAATAAGATCTGCTTTTAATTTTCCATAAACATGGAAGTTGTCGACACAAATTAATAAATTCAGTTAAAAAGGTCGTTTAATTGCTTAGATCTGCTATTATAAAAAGAGATGAAACAATGAGACATACCAACTAGTTAAAAGTTGGGGACTGAAGATTCAATCTGCAGGTTCTGTTCAATACAAGTCAGTTTTATGTCCGTTTTAAATAGAGTGCAGGTCTAAACCTGTCGGCAGCCTGTGTGCGTATTGTAAATATTTAACTGCAGATATGCAAATCGACAGTTCCGAGCTGCAGGCCGACTGTACCTGAATGCCTACTTTAAAAAAAGATTTTCATCATTATTGTTTACAGTTTTGACTAAAAAAGAAGGTTCTACTGGCACAATCTTATTCCTCTAATTTTCACTAGTTAGATCTTGGCAGAAAACTAGAGATAACGATCATCATTTCCTGTTATACTACATGGTAGCTTGTTGAGAACTAACTTTTAATTTGTTAGCCATAATATTATTAACTCTAAGATTTGGAAGGTTGATATATTTATGAAACAGACATAAAGTGTCTCTATTGCTATGTGAGATGAGTTAGTAGGTATAAATTGGTTTTAGCTAACCCTTCCTAGTTTCTACTGATCAATTCTACGAATATATCATCTATCCAAAAAGGTCTTCACTTTTAAAGAGCTTTATCATTTTATTACGCTTTATAAATCATGGGTATTTTTTTGAGATGCTCATGGTAATAGTTCAGGATTTGGTTATAAAAAAGTAATTTGATCGGATTAATCTTGTGCTATTGCTCTTAGATTTTTGCTTGTTTTTGTCTGGAAATAAAGAATACTTCCAACATGATCAGAAATAAAATTACGCTTTTGGCTCGGACCATGTTATTCAAAAGCTTGACAAGGTTAACGCTTACGGAACCTCCTCGACGCAATCTTTAAATTATTCCACATGTATATCAACCTAGGGCGCCCAATTGACTTCATCCGATTCTGCATCTAAATTGCCGAATAATCAAGTACACTTATAAATTTCTTTTTGCTAGTTTAGCTATTTGCTGAAAATGACGCACAAATAGTTAAGTTCCATCACTCAATTTGAGTTAAGACTTGTAGGAGATACCTTATATCCACATTTTTTT